>CAIGQW010052771.1:3974799-4001597 GCA_903798125.1 Danio choprae
TGTGTGTGTGTGTGTGTGTGTTTGTTCATCCCATGTGGCTCCTAAAGTCACAAAGCTCTATTCTAGAAGGTAAATGGGCAGACAGTAACTCAAAACGAACAGCCTTTAAGTGACACAAACTGCCTCTCCAACTGAGCTTCCTCCATATGTTTCCAATAAACACACTGATGGCCATGTTTAGTCTTCAGATGCTCACTATCATGGCTCTTCAGTGGCCATAAAACTCCCCTGTCCAGGTACATCTTTCTATTCGACAATTTAAACCTAGCAGCCTCATTAAATTTCCCTTTTGTGCTACGTATTTCAAATATAATAAAGATTACTTTTTATATGCCACAATTCAAAGGTTTTCAACAATTGATAAATAATACATTTAATGCATCTTTTCTGAAGGAAAAAAAAAAAAAGAGCAACATTAAACATGTACATACATATTTTAATTATGGAACCACAAAGAATTGCTTTTAAGCCAAAGCAATACCACGATACCTTTTTTTGTTAGCTTTTTTTTCTTCTCCTCCTTCAAAACAAACTGTGGCTGCTTTTGTGTGTTTTCCTCCCTTTTTTGCTTCTCTCTCACACAGATACGCAGCCACACCTTGTTTCTTTATATCTATCAATCAGTGCTGCTTTTGTTTGGAAGGCGGAACTTACCAGAGTCCATTCAGATCTTCTACAAAACACCTGTTATGTCATGCTGGGTCTAGAAGAAAAAAAGCGACTCAAAGCGTCTTTTCTTTTAATCTAGTCCAGGTCCAGTTTCATTGAACATTGAGTGGTTGTTTTAATGGCTGTGAAATGTGCCCAGATTTAGGCTTTTAAAATTGTTGGACCGTTTTTAATTACTTGCGTACGCATCTCGCCATAGTATGTCAGAAAACCATCAGTGAGCAATTCCATAAAAAAAAAAAAAAAAAAGTTTTTTCCTCAAATGCAAAAACAAAACATATTTTTTACTATGCACTACATTCTTTTTTGGTCACGTCCTTAATTCCCTCATTTAAAATATAAAACACATTTACAAATGTTATCCTGATCCCATGCCTAGTAGTACCAACTCAAGTATGCCATTTCATTCATTCATTCATTCATTCATTCAGCTCAGTCCCTTATTTATCACAGCGGACAAACTGCTAACTATTTCCGCATATGTTTTATGCAGCAGATGTCCTTCCAGCTGCAACCAAGTACTGGGAAACACTCATATACTCTCAAATTCAGACACACACTCATACGCTACGGGCAATTTAGTTTATTCAATTCACCTATAGCGCATGTCTTTGGACTGTGGCGTAAACCGGAGCACCCGGAGGATGCACGTGAACACCGAGATAACATGCAAACTTCACACAGAAATGCCAACTGGCCCAGCTGGGAGTCGACCCAGCGACCTTCTTGCTATGAGGTGACATTGCTAACCACTGATCCACCATACCGTCTTATGCCATTTCAGAACCAGCTTAAGTATTTAGTTTTCAGCCTGTCCTTCCCAGACTGTTTTTAAATGTGTGGCCTTGGCAGCTAACAGTATAACACTGTGTCCCTATGTTACTGCTGTGCGGCGTGAGAAGGGAATGTTATCAGTTGTGCACTGTAGACCTCAGCCAGAAGCAGTTAAACTGTTTATGTAGCATTAGCAGAAGTGTTCATTTCGTCCGTCTTATTTATTTTGCGACTAATGTGCTGTTTATTGAGTCCACTCAGACACTCAAATACTCTTGAGAAGATTTAAGAAGCGTAGAGTGTTATGAGTAGGCTTAAACACAGGAACTTGAGCTCACTCTCTGGACTGGCGTTTGCGCCTCAGTACACTTGTCCAGAGCTGGACTCACACTGTGAACTAACTAGGTGCGACACGACAAAGTGTCAACTATCACATCATCTCTATGTTAATCAGAGTTTTTGTTCAAATCGGTCCTGTTGAAATAGATCAGGATGCGCTCCAGGGTGAACTTGACCTTCAGTCTTCATGTCTTGGTCAATAAACGTTTAGTTCTGGCACTTTTCCTGTGATAGAAAGCCTACTTTTTGACACTCAAGTTTCTTATACAAGATCCATTGTTAAAATAGAAAATGCAGAGAGAAAACCGTAGTAATGTCAATACAGTATCTAATGGCATAAGGTTCATTTCAACAACATGAAAATATACTTTGAACTGTTCATACAAACTTTGAACTGTAAATGTGTGTGTGTGTCTGTGTGTGTGTCTGTGTGTAATATAAAATGAACATATTTTGAACGCTACTAAAAGCATTCACTAAGGCTCTTTTTCTTATCAGAAATATAATAAAATATATTTTTATTTAAATTTCTTTAAATTCTAAAAGATTTATATATATATAAAATGTTTTTTTGAATAAATATTATTCAAAGCTGAGTATTCTGAATCCCTTGTGTCTTTATCAAATGTAATATGCTGACTTAAATTTGCATTATTCAATTTTTTTTCATTATTTGATATGTCATAAATTGAAGAACGTTTGAAATATAAATATTTTACAGCATTGTAAATGTCTGTCAGTTTAATGTCCATTGCCAAAGAAAGGTATTTATGAATTTATTTTTTTTTAGACCGAAGTGTTCACCACATTTACTGTAGTAAAACTTGGGAATGTTGGGAAACTAAATTGCCCGTAGCGTATGAGTGCGTGTCTGTAGTGCATTGCCAAAGAAAGGTATTTATGAATTTATTTTTTTTTTTGACCGAAGTGTTCACCACATTTACTGTAGTAAAACTTGGGAATGCCATTTCCTGATTGTTTTTGACTAGCTGTGATGTACTTTAAAAAAAAGGAGGTTGAAGTTGATATGAAGCTTTTTCTGTAGACACAGATGCAGGGTTGCTGAACTGTAAAAACACAGTAAGTGCCTAAGGCTTTGTTCTAATGCAGCAAAATAGTTGCTTTGATTGTTTACTGAATTCTTCAGTTCAACAGCAAGAAAAAATGCTTGCCATCGCATGTGCAGAAATATATGTGAAGAAATACAATAATGCCACAGCTGCTGATGTTATCATGAGTTCAGTACGTTGTTGTCATGAGCATGTCACAGTACACAAATCCAAAATTTCCAGTTTTCCCTCATTTCTTTCTGACGTAATAGCTGCTGTTCTCTAAGCAAATATTATGATGGCCTGATTTACCTGTTATATAGTGTCTGATCACTTGACAAACAGTGTAAAACAAGTACATTTTTGTAAAGTTACTTTTAGTTGGGATTACAAAATACTGATATGATGCTATACTGTGCGGCTTATGCTTGTAATTTTCAAGCGAACAACACTAAAAAGAGAAGTGATGTAAGAGAAGTGATAAGAAGAGAAAAGACTAGGAAGATCCCGCAGGCGCATTGGCTAAATAATTTCTGAACAGTAGAAATAAACGATTAAAGAACATTTCACTGAGCCCATACAGAAGCACTGAAAACATGAGGGAGAAGTTTTGTATATACCATCAAAAATGTAATGCGTGAGTGTAAGCTGTGTAAAAAAATGTAAATATAGATCATGTGCATATTACAGTGTCTGACATGAAAGTCAACCTAGTTGTGCTTTAGGGTTGGGTCGATAGACGATGCTATCGTCCATCACCGATAGCGGATAGACATCACGATCCTGAGCTGGCATCGCGATCCTCCGCCCTGCCCCCGTCGCAGCAGCAACCCGCTCGTGAAAAATACTCACGGCCCCTTTTAATACGTCTTAGTTTTAAAAATGGCATTTTAGAACAAAAACGATCCCTGTCCACACTGACGTTTCACCTAGAATTTCTATAAAACCATCCTTCTACACTATACCGCTGAAAACGCACATCACGTGACCAGACACACACACACACACACACACACACACACACACACACACACACACAGCATATACATGCGTCCGATCTCCAGCAGCAGGTGTTTGAACACAAAACCCCAGAGAGCAGTGCACGTTGGACAGTTTATCAAGGATGTACTGCTGGATCGCGTCTCACTATAGTTGTTAAAGGTGATGTTTAATCTAGTCTCTATCTAACGACTCTTCAGTCTTTTAAATCTATCAGGTAATGTGTCACAGCACCAGTACACTGCTTCAGTCTTTCGCTTTCACGCTTGTACTTAGTATTTTTAGCGAAAACCTCAGAGACTGTTGGTTGGTTCCTGTTGGTTGTGCACCTTTTTTACCAACCAAGTTTGTCGATGCCATTATAACGACACTGATCACTCTGCCTATTCATACCAGAGTCCCACGTAAAAAGTGATTGGCAGGTGGTAATTTGTGTGTAACTTATCTTTATTTATTTATGATTAAGTTATGGTTAAAACAAAGACCATGCGGGTCAGGTAGTTTGAAACGGTAGGCTACAAATAATTAATTTGTTATGAATTAATTAATTATTTTTAAATAATTAATTCACCGCTGCCTATGACAACGATGCCATCGTCCATCATGATGTTTCACATTAGACATTGTACGATGCCAAATTGGCCGACATTGCCCAACCCTATCGTGTTTCTTGAAAGCAACAAATTAAAGTAACACAACATTTTTGTTACTTGTAAGACGAAAAGTCTTTAAATGTGTCTTAAATGTAAATATAAGAGGGAAGAACTGGGTCACTGCTAATGACCATGAGAAAAAAGTATGTCTCATGGCTAAACCTACGGCACTAAGTAATATTTAAAAGACACCTTTGAGCACAAGGGGCATGTCTTCTTCTTCAATTTAGTTTGATAATTCCTATAATTTATTAACTTAATTTATTATAATATTTTAGTTTTGTGCATATCGCCACCTACTGTGCTAGTTGTGCAACCAGAGTCTGTCATTGCTCTGCCCCAATCCCACAGATCTCAGAGTCCAGGTGTCGTTTGACACTGCGTGTTCAGCTCCTCCCCCCTGCACACTTACCTCCTTAACTCTTAGGGGCATATCTATTAACTATAGCAGAGATATCGAAAAGGGGCAAGGTCTTGGGTTATGGGCGTGTTTATTTTGGTGCTTTCAAATGTGAACATCATTTGGCAAAATCCACTGTCTTAGTGCACTTTTAAGCTTCACCTTAAAGGTTGACGTTTTAGGTTATGCCCACTAATACGTTGTCGCATTTTTCTCCTTCGTTTTGGCCTTGCATCCACACTGAGATGGCGTTTTTTTTGGCTGTCCAAAGTGGATACATTTGAAAATGTCATCTTCGCATTGCTGTGTGGACTGTGAAAACGGAGGCTTTGGAAAACGATAACGCATTTTAGTCATGTGACCAATTCAGCTAACATAATGGACGACAATGTAAAGCAGATGTTTTGAATACTGTCCGTTTTGACCGCTTTATTAAAGATTAATATCAGTTTGTACATACTCCATATTGCCTCTCTTTAAGGGACACAGAATGTTTACTGGGAGCTGTTGTTCGGTGACTGAAACAGACGACAGTTGTGACATTTTGACGCAGCATTTTAAATAGACGGAAAGTAAATAAACGGCAGACGGATATGAAGTAGGTAAAATCAACTTGCGTTTGTGCACATGCGCAGTTTGTGAACAAAAGTGTTTTCAGTCATTTTAGAGTGGATGACAGAAAGAATTGAATTGAAAAGAATTGAAAATGATAGTGTGGACATGGATCGTTTTCAAATTGACCCGTATTAGTGTAGATGTAGCCTTAATTATAAACAAGTACTTGTGTTTGTTGATTGTAGATTCTTACTTGGGCAGAGACTGAAATCCCCCCAAAAAAAAAGAAGAGGGGGAAGAGGAACCGTTCCAGTCGCCTAGTAAAAACCACAACACCTGTGATCAAGGAAGTGAGTGAGCATGTGTGGGTTTGTGTGTGGGTCCCATACCCCGTGATGTTTCTGACCCACCGCCTTATAAAAGGGCTCTTTGATGCAGAGGCAGGCCTACTTTAGCATGGTAGAGCTTTATGTTTGTGTGTGTATGTGTGTGTGTGTGAGATTAGGAGGTAGAGGGTGTACTTTAACCCATTTAGTACTGGGCGCTTGCCAGATTTACTAGCTTAGTCAACTAATCCCTTTCCGCCTGCCCTTTTTCTTATCAACAAGTGTCTCTACTTGTGTCTTTGTATGTGTGTGTTTTTGTGTACTTGTGTTTTGGTGAGCTTCTGTAAAAGCACAAGGAGGGAATTGGGAGCGGTGTTCACCTCCATTGATTGTTTTCTGGCTGTAAAACATGTTGACGGTTTCCCTGATGGGATTTGAAACAGACCTGTAAGTTTAACTGGACAGAAGCTGACTCAGCTCTCGTTCTGTAATGTCCTTGTATTTTCTTTTTCTCTCTTTCACTCTTTTTTTTACTTCATGACTGAAGTTTTGGAGCTCTGGAGGGGACTTCCATGTTGTTCTTAGCCACATTTATAAAATAACCCTGCAAGGGCTAGGTTACATTTAAAACAGCTGCCAATTTATTAGTAACAACTGCTGTAAAGATTTTGGGGAAAGTCTGGTGGATTAAAACACCCAACATTTCTGATTTTAATAATTTCTGATAATCTAATTAGTCATATCAATATAGAAACGGGAAATGAAGATGTACAATAAAATATCCAATGTCTACTGATACCTACATGTTTAGTAATGCCGTTTTGGCACAATTCAACTACCAATTAGAAACAGGTAAAACTGCTGTTCTAAAATTTGAACAGAAGAATTTTTTTAATATATTTTTTATTCAGCAAGGACACATTAAATTGATTACAAGTGACAATTAAAACATTTATGTGACTAAATATTTTGTTTCAAATAAATTCTGTTCTTTTTCATCAAAGAATTTAAAAAGTATAACCATTTCCGTTATAGTATTAATCATTATCAGAACTATTTTCAATATTAATAAGAATTGTTTCTTACACAAAAAAATCTGCATATTTTAATATCAGCATTTGGATCATGTGACACTGAAGGCTGAGTATTGACTGCTGAATTTTCAGCTTTGCCACTACACAAGTAATTTATATTGTAATAACATTTCAAAATAAGCTGAACTTCGCCTGAGGGGACACAGCTGACAAGCTGATTGTAAAGGCAATTTGACTCTATGCCTGCAGGAGGCACTTATAAATGTTTCCCCGGTAATGGACGACTATAATTAAAGTAGCGCTGATAAATGCGTGACGTCATTACGAAAAAAATCTTGCCAAATCAGATTTGCTCTCTCTGGTAAACATGTTCAAACTAGTTTTGTCAAAAGTATCCAGTTTGCTACCAATAAATACTGAAATTTAAAAAATGTTCCCGCTAACATTTGAGTGCTGTTCTTGAACACGTTCTTAAACACCGCTGATTGGCCATTGTCTTCAGGTGCTCAACAGAAATGACTGTGATTGGCTGTGAAGGTCATCAGTTCACCGCTGTTCACAGAGTGCAAACAAAGATACCAGAAACTTAAGCGATTTGAAGTTGCGTCAATCATCTGGTCTGTCTACAAGCTGACATAGGAGCGATCCACTGATAGACGGAATGATCTATGCAGCTTTAAAATGCTCAGTGTCTGATGCTCAACAGCGCTGAAATGTTTACGGGAAATGGATCTTTTTAAAATTTCATTAACGGTTGGTACCGAACTCGAACACTACTTCAAACTACCATTGACAGTTACGTGTAAGGTAGTAATAAAGAACTTTGCCATGAGTATGTTGAGGCCTTTAGAGCCCAATTCCATTTCCTCACAGCAATGTAGCCTACTTTGCTGACATTTTCTAGCATTAAATCACCCTGCAAGAAAGTCAAAATGTTATGCTTGTGACGCCCACCATTCCCACCTTTTTTTTAAAGTACTCTGCGCTAGACTGTACTTTAACTGTGATTAAGAAAGCTAATGGAGTGTTGTGTTTTTTTTTTTATCTCGTTCCATCTGAACTTTAATGGCAGCACTGCATTTGAAGTGGTTTGGCGTGACTGTGTATGCATATGCTGGAGTCTTGCTTTGCTTGCTGAAGGCTGGATGCATTCTGTCTGAGCTGAAGCTCTGTCACTTTGCCTTACAGCTCAGCTTTATAGAAACCGGGTCAAACCACTCGCTCTTCTTCACCCTCCCCACTCTTCTTCTTTCTCCTCCACCAGGGCAAAATGTCTGTGAATAATCTGCTGAGATTTATAATTAACCACAGATGGATTTAGCACAGAAATCTGCAGGAAAAGTGGCTTTGTTTGGATTAAAAGGTGGTTACTCTCCATTTTAAATGCATTTTTAAATCACAAAGAGTTGAAGATATTAGAAGAATTGTTAAAATTGAAATGATCATTATACTTTGATGGGAGTTTTCGCGTAGTTAAGACTTATGATGAATGTTTTCAGGGAATGTTGATATAAATATTGGTTGTCTTTCTGACACAAAGCTTCTTGTGAGTTTAATTTCTAGTTTTTTAGCACTTTTTGAATTTCGTTTTTTATGAAAGGATTATAATGAGTATTCAAAATGTCTCATTTTGTCATCCGCCAAAGAAAGTCATTCAAATTGGTTTGAAACTGAAGTAAATGTTCATTGTTTTTTTTTCATTGGGTGATTCTTTTTAAGCTATACAGTTAAAGCATTTTAATTGTGTTAAATTTTCCACTGGTGGTAGCTCACATTTGTGTTTGGTTACGGCTGATGCTTTGAATGTTGTGGCTGCTTGTGATATCACTATTGTGTTCATGAGAGACTTGTCAGTTCTTCAATAGTTAATAGAAAGACCGTGTCAAACAACAAATGCGGTGATTGAGCGTCAGATGCCTATAATAACCATAGCTAACATTACAGGCATTTATAAACAGCCCTGTCAAATGCTCTTTAGATTTAATCAAGATATGACTGTTGTGTTTTCCAGCGCCAGTGTTATTGAAGTATTATTTATGTACTATTAGTATTAATTAACATTTTGAATTCGGTTTTATTTGAATATTTTCAAGTTGTTTGCACTTGTTTTTTTTGTACTTAGTTTTACTACAGTATCTATAGCACTTCAACTAAAACTAGTTTTAATTGGATTAGTTGCACATATGGTGCTTCTGATGAAATGCTTTACCGTTTTACCATCGTTAATATATTTTTATATTAGTAACTTTAGTAGAGTGTTTTGTCTTTGAGTACTATTAAATTAGGTGTGGAGTAAGGGGAATAAAAATACTTGTTTATAATGTTTGTAATTATTTTGTGGTAGCCCATTTTATTTTCCGAAAATACCATACTAGGGCTAAAACTGTTAAATTATGTTGCCACATTTAAAATTTTTGTTTAAATCTTTAATTAACAACACTGTGTTTCACTAAATATCCTAGTGATGTGTACCACACAATTGTGTTTGGGCCGAGGATCACACCCTGTAGCTCCTCCTGTGCCTGTTTCTGTAGGTGCACAGAGCATCTGGCATAGTGCTGGGCAGGTCGGTAAGGCCAGGACTGGGCAGACTGGTTGTCATCTGTGCTCACTGCTGCATGGCAGACCTTGCATACGAGCCACTGTCTTTCAAACCTCAAAGAGAACCACAAGAAATTACTGTAGGGCTGACCGATTAATTGAATTGCATTCTGGCCTTGAAACATTGCAATTAGCTAATTGCAAAAGGGTGCAATGTGAATGCGCTATAAAAATAGAAATAAAACACACATGTATCCATGAGCAAGTGTCTGACTGTACTCTTGTGTGACAGGCTTACTATTTAAGAGAGTGAGCACACCTTTAATTCTCCCCAATCAACAGTGCTCTAATCAACCATGTTTAACCCCTATCATTAAAAACAAACAGGAGAGCATGCTGGAAGGATCATGGCGTCTCCCAAGTCAGAGGGATCATATAAATGATGACAGAGTTTAGAATAATTTAGCCAATGCCTGAGTTTATTTTTCAGAAGGAGACCCAGCATTAGATAAACCCATCACACATTAATGAAGCAGAGACCCAGTCACAAATACCAAAAGTTAAGACTGATGCAGTAAGATTCCAATAGCCATACGCAAATGCTATTACAAAGATAGCTGTGTGCTATTAACAAACATCACACACAGGTACGTTTAACATATTGCACTGTTTTTGTACATCTGCTCATGGCGAATGTGGCAGGACTACTGTACAATATACACAATTTAATGTCCACAAACCAGGTCTTCCAGGTTGTGTGATTGAAGCCAGGTCAAACCAGGTTGTGTGATTGAAGTGTCCATGTTTATAGTTATGCTGACATTATGCAGCTGTGATGATTTGGGAGATTATGAATTACATTTTCTTATGAATTACATATGAATTGCATTACATTTTCTGTTCTTTATTAAAAACCATTTCTAAAAAAAAAACATATATTTTACATATAAAAAAACTTATATTCTGCAAAGTTCAATAATAATAAACTCATTTTACTCCTTTGCTATGGAACTGGCAGATTTATTTTCATGACAATTAGTTCATATCCCAAAGTGTACCACTTACTACTTTGTAAGGTGCAGCTAGATATTACAAGATATTTGGAATAGATCCCAATAGATTTTTTAATAGATCCCTTTTGATCCCAGTTTCTTTCCAAATCCTGCCTTGTGGACGTGATAACACGTGCTAATGGGACATTATAATACATGCCTGTCAATCGAATGAGGATAACTGCAGTGGCGCGTCAAATTGCTGGGTTATGGATCTTAGTTTAATTTTAGGAAATAAAAAAAAGACTTGATGTGTTTATAATATGGCTGTGTACACTATTCTTACACACATTTCTCTCCAAACTGCTTTCAAAAGCCCTTTAAGAGCATCTGAGTCTCCACCAATTGACTGAGAGCTCTGTGTTTCACTTAGACATGCAAACCGAGAGAATGGACACGCTACACTCTTTGTCTATTCTATTTTGGAAACTTCAAGCAATTCAAAGGCCAGCATTCATACTATCCCTTTAAGCTAATCTGTTCAGGCAAACGCTGTGTGATTTTAATATTCAAAAGCCAGACAGTTTATCAGCAATAATGACTAGTACTGTGACAAACTAACCAAACAGTTAATAAATATTTATACATATACAGATAAGATACAAATAAAATTGCAAATCAAATTGCAGTATCAGTCAGAAAAAATGTAATCAGATATTTTCCCCAATTCGCACAGCCCTAAAACACAGTCCAGAAGACAGAGTGATGAACTTCACACATGGGATGTCAACCTGAAGCACTATAATGCTTCCTGGTTTAACACAACAAAGCACTATAGCGTAAAAGCTTGCATTTAGGCCTGGACGGATGAAGGTGGGGGTCAGTCTGCATTAGCATGTCAGTGTTTCTGTGCCATTAAAAGCTAGGATGCAGCGTCACAGCCAGGATTCTGCCTGCTTGCATTCATTGTTTTGTTTTTGTGAGTGTCTGGCTTCAAACAGTAAATGCACCCAAGAATCTGGAGCATGTGAAGAACTGAAGTGGTGTTTATATCTGCTATTGAGATGTAACATGATCCAACAAGATCATATGGGGAAATATTAAGATTTTATGTTTTGGTGGCCAATTCATTTGAATTTGTACCATCTTGTTTTTTAGAAAGATTGCTCACCCGTACACATAACTGTAACATTGTCGTAAGAAGATTGTACAGAAAACATACAATAAGTTACATTTACAAATTGTCATGAGATTGTGAATACAATCAAAATTGTAATGACCATTCATTTACTTTGCTGTTTGCTTGTAAACTGTGTAGTAATTTGTTCAATTTACTCAAGGCATTTTGTCTTTCCTTTTATTAAAGTTTAGTGGCACTGCTTTCATTTGCATTGGATTGTCTTTTGTTCATTTGAAAAGTGTAGTAAAAAATACCCTGTTTATAATGATAAAATTCTGCCATATCACTGACTTTTTAAAAACTGTGCTACCACATATCCTGCTTTTACAAAGGAAAATGTAATATTTAGTTATTTAAAGCTATTTCCAAAATCACATATGTTTGTATTTTGTGCTTAAGGTGTGCTTTACTGGACAATTGGGTCCAAATGATTATGACAAATGACTTTTAGTCGTTTGTTCTTGCTTGTATGACAGCATCTTACTAAATTCATAAAGCTACATCGAAAATATGAATGTGCTGTTGGGTCTTTAATAATAAGGTTTCTTTGTTTTACTGTTAAGATTAACAGATACTACCATTCTTTACTATAATGTGGGACAAACACCAATCTAAAGTAAAAAAAAAAGTAGTTTAGTGTTACATGGTACTTTTATATTCACTCAAATCTTTGAACAATAGAGTTTTATTCTAAAAATAAACTCTTGCATGATCTTATTCTACATCTTTAATCTTACTTAATAACTAAACATAACTACTACCTTAATAACTATAAATAAGCAGAAAATTAAGTGTTTAATGAAGAGAAAGTCATATTTAATGGTTTATTAATTCAGAGAATTGTACTTTGAAATAAAGTGTGACAAAAAAAAAGGCTTACATTCAAAAGCAGCTATGGTGTCTTCCAGGCCACATTTTTAAGCTATGAAAGATTTACTCTGAATAATACATCATCAAAACGCATAACATTCTGCTTTCAGCATAGTCTTGCATGCCTTTCGGCAGCTTGTTTGAAAATTGGTAGAGCTGCACTTCATCAAGTTAGATGTCATTTTGTAATTTGACACAAATAAAAACAAGACTGTGAGGGACGGCAGAATGATTGTGTACTTTGGCGTTGTTCGTTCAATAGCTTTTTCTTTGTCGGCTCAGCTGCATGATAATAACCCAGGTGCACAACAGTATAACACACACAGCATCTGCTACTCTAACTAAGGTCAATAGCTTTATGCTCTCTCCGAATGAAAACCTGCTTAGAGTAGTATCAAAACGACAGGCTGGAAATTAGTGGGCCTTTTTTTTGTAAACTCAGTAGCATTGGCTTGCTTGCTGAGCAGGGCAGCAGACAGTTGGTTTTGGTTTCCAGTACCTCTCCCCTTGGTTTTAATTGTTTGCAGGAGCTGCAGTTCATTACAGTGCTAACAGCAAACTGCTAGCAGCTTTAGCCAAGGCCACCCAGTGGGCCTACAGCTCCCCTTTTTCCTACCCAGTCCATCTGGCTCAGGGAAGGAGTAGAGACTGAGGGGGAGTTGGATTACAACATCTCTCAAAGGGATGCGGAGCCCTGTAAACGTGCGCTGTTGAAGTTAACTACTGACCGAGTGGGACTGCTCAGTGATAAACACACATTTTATCTCGGTGGATGTGCACTTAAGCCTGGGAAATGGCTAAAATATTGGTCCTTCGTGATTGTGAACATAGAATTGATTAAATATGGATAGCTACCACAGTGCTGTGTTTTCCAGAAAGTAAGTCGCTCAAAACTATACACAACACAAGTGCCACATAAAATTGGATTGTTGAGTGGAAGAAAGTCTTATAAGTCAAATTGGTGCTGTAATTTATTTCAGAAATAGCAAAGTTGGCTAATGTTATACATGACTAGACCTACATTATTGCAAGCGCATTTAAATTTCCCTCATGACACAATTAATGCTTTAAATCGAACCGTATTTAGAGCATTAAAAAGTAAAGAACAATCTACACTGTAAAAAAAAAATGGCTTCCACACAACCAATTTGTGTTGGGACAGCATAAAAGAATTAGGTTAACTTGTTATTTTCTTACATCAGCTTATATCAGCTCATTTTAAACAAGTAGTTTGAACAAACAGCAAACGTAATTTATTTTGTGTAAGTACTGTTTACATTATAGTGGCTCGCTATTTGCTAAAAACCTTCAATCCTAACATGGCTGATTTAAAGTGAAACTAAAAAGGAATGGTTCATAGGATTTAGTTTTTTTAACATTTGTTTTTACATAAATTATTCATTTCATAGATTCTCATGACTTTCTAAATGTTGGCACACTTGATGTTTTGCTTGTTTGAAGTTCATTGATAGTTTTCAATCATGTGACCTGTGAGGAGACCTGGCAGGCAAAAAAACAATGGGACGTAATGGCAGCTATACTTGGATTTTCAAAGAAATGCAGCACAAAGCGGTCATATTTTTTTTATTGTTTTAAGCTACGAATATTTGGATCAGCAGCCTTTTTTTGTGATTTTAAAACCCTCATGTCCCTGTCAGAGCAGTAATTAGCAATGTTACTTTCTATCTTTTGGATATTGCTCAGCAGTTAAGTCATTGATGACAGTGTTATAGCATGAAAGTGTCTACATTTATATTTGTTGTCGGTTTGTTTTGCTTAGATTAATACTTGCTGTTAAGAAAAATCTGTTCGTTTACTTGTGCTATTTGGACTTTGCATTTTAATTTATACTTTAATTGCATTAAACCTGCAAATTAGAAGAGAAACTGTGTAAAAAGCATACAAACTGACAGTTATAGGTACCATGGTTATTGTTATGGGTCAATGATGCTACCGTTCTCCTTTCTGGCTGTTCTTTTTTTATGAAGGAATTTCTGTAGAAGCTCAGTCCAGGCATGTCTCATTGTTGTTTAGTAATGCTGTATGTTATTGCACAAAAATTATTCTGAAAACAGAGAAATCACTCAGCCCATGGCGGTTAGCGGGAGAGTTTTTTTTGCCTGCTCCCCTAATGGTATGATCAATTGAATAACGCAAGTCACACATTATTTAATAAACAGCTGAATATGTGTACCTTATTTTGGAAAATGTTGTATTAACTTGAAATGACTGAAATAAAAATATCTAATGTAAAAATTTGAAATATTACCTCACTCAAAGTTATGTTTGCTGTTCAGTCAAACTACTTTTTTAAAATGAGCTGAAACAACACAATTCTTGAATTGTTTTAGGTTTAATCCACTTAAAAACTAATAAATTAACTTAATTCCTTCATGTTACCCAAACACAAATTGATTGTGTGAAACCCAGCATTTTACAGCAACAGATTAAAATATATATAAAGTGCTAAATGTTTTTAAACTAAAACCAAAGTAAAAATAAAGCAAAACAAGATTTTTTAAAAGAAATTTGTTAAATCTGAGTAAATAAATAAATAAATGTACAGAGGCGTATTTCAGGAAATACAGTATTTACCTTTTAAAATGACTTTTTGTCTTTGGTTTCCTGCGCACAGACATGTCAAGACTTGCTCAGGGTTTGGTGGAGGGGTGAACCAGTTTCCTTAGCATCACCTCACACCACATTAGTTACCAAACAAATGTCTCTCTGACAAAAGAATGTGTATTTTGGCTGCTGCAAAACAGTACATGCTGGTATTTAGTTGTGAGGCCAAACGTGACGCATCCAGAAGCAGGCGTGAGGAATGTGCCATACGGGACAGTGGGGATACACTCAGGAGTCGTGGGAGGAGGATTGGCAGTCATTGGATTACAAGACAAACACACACACGGGCCGGGAGGAGTCCTGCGCATGAATAATTCAGCCACTGTTGGCGATTATAGCGGCCCACTGCTGTTTCTGCCGTTCAGCTGTGTTACTGATCGCCATGCAGCTCCACGCCTGTGCGGTCAGCCCTGCATGAATACTGCACCACGCTTTGCTTATTACACCATATGAATACCAGAACACTATACGCTTGTTATGCATTCTGAAAGGAAGAAAGACTTGGGGTCGAGTGTCGATTTTTCTTCCTGTAAGCCTGTAGACTTTACAGAGGTTTTGAGGAGAGTCTTTGTACGCTGACAAAATGGCTAAATAAGCAGTTATGCTATATCGGTTTGGTTTCGTGCTTGTGTGCATTTAGTAGAGTCAATGGAATGAAGGACAGATTAAGAGTTCATTAAAATTGGGAGATTTGATACCAGGCAAAGTAAGTAGTTGGAACGGTTTTAGTGCTTTGGTAGTATTAAGTGTTTCTAAAATAGATTTTAATATATATTTTTTAATGTTCTTGATAATATTCAGCCTAAAAATGCAGACTGTTTAAAATGAAATATTTCTTTGTTACTGAAAGCTCTGCACGGCGTTGAAAGTGTAGTTTTATCATTTTGGAGCTGGTAAGATTTTTGATCTTTTAAAAAAGTTTTGTAATGCTTAACAATATTGCATTTACTTTACAGTAATATTGTAAAGTGTTATTTCAACTTAAATAACTTTATAATTTTTTATTTAATATTTAGGCATGCACCAAAAGGAAAATAATGGGCTGAAATTCTTAATTGTTTTATTAAATTAATTTAAGTCATTTGGTGAGTTAACAGTGATGCCATTACAGCACAGCATAGAAATGTCCTGTCTGTACATTATTTAAACAGACTTTGCTTTTCCAGTGAGAGGTACGAAGATAAGTATGGCACAAGACATTGAATTGAATGGTTTTCATAGCACATCGCTACCCATGACCTGCTTGAAAGCCACTTCACACCAATCACTTGACACCAAACTATATGTAAAACACCTAAATACAATAAAAGTCATTGTGCGGCAATGAATATTTTAAACTGTATTGTTGCTAATTGATCTGACTATATCACATAAATATTATATTGGCTTAGTTGTAGTCTTGGAAATATAGACATAATCCAGTTTTATTTAATAATTGCTTAATTACTGGTAGGCTAATCCAATAACGAGTCAAAGATGACTTGCTTTCGGTTCATTTGTCACATTGGAAATGTCAAATGCATTGCATTGTTGGATTCTGTATTACGTGTTCTTTCATACTCCACATTTTGGAAAATATAGGCCATGTGGGATTCTCGGATGAAACTTTGCATGCTGTGCATGTGTTTATACAATGCTGCAGTAATAGCGTGAGTAGGATGATATTCTGAACAGAGCAGCATACTGAAGTCTCTTATTCTGTGCCTCAGATGTTGGCCTTTTCTTAGCTATGGGCAAACATCCTCCTCAAACATTATTTGTGAAAAATGAAGACACTTGTCTTTCTGAACTTGCACATTTTTGAGCGAGTTACAAAAAATACTTGCACACACACAATCTTGCTTATTTTCTTCTCCCTTGAGTATTGTTTTTCTCCTGACTCGTGGTGGCTTTTAGGCAGTGTTAGAAAACAAGCTGATCCCCAAAAGCCACAGAACTGACCATGAAAGAAAGGGTGTGTTCACACTTGGCAGGTTGGGATTGATTTTATTTTTCTCTCTTTTTTTTTTTTGAGGTATCAAAATATCTTATCACTGGCTTAGACAATTGGTTTCATATCATGTTGTATTGTGATGAGAAGTCCAATTTACACACCCCGTCTCTATCTATTTCCAAACAAACTCATGTGGTTGTCAAAAGTTTCGACTTCGGTACTGTAAAGTACTGAGATTTTAAAAACATCCATATTTGAACGTTGTTGAGCACTCAGCTGATTGGTTATTTTGTTCACATGGTCAATAGTGTTGTCACGAGACTGGATTTACGGCTCCAATTGGTACTAACATTTTAAAAACAATCCTTTTCTGCTAACATTTAAGCTCTGTTCAGCGCATTCTTAAACACAGCTGATTTGTGTTCATGTGCTGAAAAGAAAAGACTGTGATTGGGCGTGATGATCATCAGTTTACTGCTGTTTACCGAGTACAAACATACACACAACTGGAGTGTTTTTAAGCCGCAAAGATCGTCTGGTCTGTCTATGAGCTGACATACGAGCAGTCCGCTGATAAATTGACTGATCTTTGTGGCCTTAAAATGCTCCAGTGCCCATGTATCTGTGTTTGCACTCGTTGAACAGGGGTGAAAAGCTGTAAACTGATGACTTAACAGCCAATCACAGTCATTTCTGTTGTGCACATGAACATAATGGCAACTCAGCCATGTTTAAGAACGAGCTCAACATTGCTGAAATGTGAGTGGGAAATGGACGTTTTTAAAATTTTAGTAATGATTGGTACCGAAATTCAGTATCGTGACAACACTGATTCTCAACAGATATGATTGTGATTGGCTCTGAAGGTCATTGCTTCACCGCACTTTACTGCTGTTCTCCAAGTACGAATACAGGAATACTGGAACATTCAGTCGAGGTCAATCAGCAGCGTTTAAGAACATGCACAGCAGCACTCAGGCGTTAGAGGGAAATGGATGTTTCAAAATTTCAGTATCGACTGGTACCGAAATCGATACTTTTGACAACCTTATCCCACTATAAAAAGGACAGAATGCTTACTTGTTTTTTCTTCTAATACTCACAATGTTGCTAATTACAGTTCGATTTAGGTGTTAGAAATAAGTGTCCTTGCAGCAGAACTTTTGTTTGTGTTTATGACAGGAATTTCTGGTGCTATTTTGACTCCTGTATGAAAATTATAAGCTCTTCATGAGTTCTTAACAAATACAAAATGCACATACTGTAGATATGGTACGTTTAGCCCATGGATGTCTGGTAAGATAGCAAAACATGATTCACAAAAGCATGTGGGTGTATTTAGGATTGATCTTACAAATGGCTGTGTGAATACTAAGTGAACCAGGGCTAAATGTATTGTTTCTCTTTTGACCCAGACCAAAACACACCTAAGATAACTCTCTGGTCATTATTACTACTTTTTATAATTAATTTTTGTTTATGTAAGAGGAGAGCATCTTATTACTCAGTTCTGATATCCTTCAGGTTTTTTCTTTCTTCAGCTGTATGTATAATATATATTTGCATCTTCAGAGTTCTTCTGCCCTTATCCGCAGAAGGTTATCTCGATTTCTTATTTACTGAGGAATGACTGACCTTTGTCTGTAGATGCTGCTTATTCCAGTCATATTGTCTATTCTCCAGTATTCTTGCTAATTTCTCTGGCAATTGCTTTCTTTTTTAGCTTTTTGATTATAAATGTTGAAGAAAAACTGTTAGAGCTGAATGTATGCTAGAAAACAATCTCAAACAAAACACAGACTCTCCTGGGACTGAATGGGAATGGAGTAAAATTCCCTCTTCTACTTGACATGGATCACAAAGACCTTTCTCTCTCTCTCTTTATCTGTTATAAATATGCAAAAAAGTAAATAAGACAAAAGTATCAGCTGTTAATTCTTTAGTGGGTGAATCAAAAAGGACAATTTATATCACATAGAAAGAACAAGTTGAGCAAAAGTTGTTTTTGTGAAACTGATAAAATCCAGGATTTTGATTGATTATCATATACATTAATGCTTGATGTTTTGTTCTTTAAAGCATCCTGGTGTTTAAAAGTGATATTTTGTAAAATTGTCGAAAAAATACTGTTGTATTTTTCTTTTTTTCTTGATTTTTTTTCTTGATTTTTTAATATTTAAACAATTTGATGTTGTCTCTCTCTTTGTAATTCGATGTAGAAGCCAGTGCTGACCATCCTCCATCCCAGTGACACCGTCCCTCCTCTATCTGTCTCTCTCATTATTTTTCTCTCGCTCTCTCTCTCCACCCTCTCTTGGCATTGTTAGTGGGTGTAACTCAGAGAAAGGCGTCGTTTCATTAGGACGAGAGAAGCAGCATTATCTGTATCACTGGGCTCCATCATCCTCAGCACTGGCTTCTGCTTTATCTGCTTCTCATGACAGCTCTGAAAAGCCTGTTCCCACAAAGAGCCACTCAGATCTTTACAACGGAGGGAAAGCGATCTGGGCCATCATTGAAGGCTGATCTGCTAGTGAAAGCACAAGAGCTTTGCAGACTCATTGAGAAATTTGCATGCATGCAGTAATACATGCACAGCCAGGCATTTCCGCACATGCAGATGCGTTTGCATTCTCTCGCATTTTCGAAATTCATGCATGCGGCGCTTCTTTGTTTGGGAAAGAAGGAGAGGAGCAGACAGAAGAGAAACTGTGTCAGAGACTCTTTTGTTTAACTACAGTAACCCTCCTCCCCCGTGTAATGCCTCATGACCCATGCTATTGTGCGTTTGGTCGTATTGGTTTGTTGGTTGGGGTTAAAGAGGGTTCAGTTCTGTTCGATGAGTTTCAACCACATGCTAGTTTTGTCTGGCTCAGAAAAGTATCACACACAATGCATCAGTGTCTTAGAATTGATTTAAAATGAACAAAATTCATGTATATTTTTTATGTTTCATATAAAGAAGTTGAGACAAAGTCCAAATACTTTTTGAGGCAGCTTGTAGACTCGGAAGATAGCAAACGGGGAGACAAGAAAACTTTTGTGCTCATGTAAATGAGTTATTGTTCAATTAACTCTGTATTGCATTCTTTCAGATCATAGCAGCATAACTCATGCGGAGTTATTAATCTCAGCTTATCTGAAAACATAAATTCCCCTCAGGGATAGTGTACATCTGTGTATGTTTAAAGAGCCCCTATGATGCTTTAAAAAAGGTCATATTTTGGTTTTGGGGGTCTCCAACAAGAGTCTGATATGCATGCAAGGTCAAAAAACACTTTCATTGTCTTATAATATGCATTTATTTTTACCTAATTATCCCAACGACTCGCATATTATTCATTCAGCAATTAATTTGTTGCCAAACCCCTCCCTAGCACAATGCTAATCTGCGCTGATTGGTCCGATGACCCAGTCTGTTTTGATTGGTCGACTGCATTCAGCATGAGACAGAGTGAAATGCCCAGCACGGCTTATCAACAAGTAGTCAGAGTGCAGAGTGTAGGTGTGAGCCCAATGCAGGAGTACATTAAAGTAATGCAGTTTAACACCAGCATATTGCTCTATTCTTAACCATAAGTAAAAACAGTGACACACATTGAGTATTAATCCACACAATGGCAAAAACTGAACTATTTTGAAACTTCACCGCCGCACGTGTGTAGGAACAGCTGACGGTGGCCATAGCAACGACAAACGGCAGTAGATCGCGAGCTATTTAAATGCGTAAACAAAGCGTCACATTGTCAGCGTGGTTTTAGATGCTGTATAAGAATACAAAGAGTTAACCAGATACAATACAAGCGGTTACAACTAACAAAACACAGTTAAATACATAATGTGCAAGCTAGAGAAAACAAGGAGGCAATCATTTTAATAGCACTTACTTACACTTGTGAAATGGAGGAAGAAACTGGTTCATGAACTGTATACTTTAAAGTTCCTGTCAAGCTCTGACAAGGTCTCATACATCAATAGTCTTTTCTGATCCTTTCTTTAACAAAAGGTTGACGAATCCCCCGTTGTAAGCGTGTAGATTGCTGAAGCACTCGTCAGAAAAATGGCGAGAACACAGCACAAGGCTGGGGCTATAATGCTGAGGTACTGATTCTTTACAGCCTCATCTTTGGCTAGAGAAAATAACACTTTCTACAGTGTTTATGGGCGGGGGGTTCAATTTTCCCGGGTCTGTATGCGCAACAAATGGGCGGGGCTTGAGTTCTGTATCGACATCACGCCGGCACGGCTAAAGACTCGTTACCGTGGCGATTCATTCGAATGGCACTGGGATTTGGTACCCAACCTTACATATAAAGTGCTGTTATATGATAAATCATGCGATGTGCAACTCTAGAAATCATGTATATTAATCACATAGCAGCTTTAATATCCAACAAACCAAATTGTCCTCCTATTATTATTAACCAGACATTTAATGTGCAACATTTGGATGACAATTTGACAATTCTAAAAAATGCTGTCTTTATTAATGGTAATAGTAAATATAGCAAGGCAAGGCCATGTTTTGTTTAACACTTCTGATGTTGTGTTTCAGTTCTTGCTGTAGTTGTTATTTTCAAAGCAGCCTTGAATGAAGTTTTAATTAAGACTTTTTAATCTATGATTGACCCAGTTGTAATCCAAAGTGAGTGTTTGTCCTGGGGAAGATTTGTAGTTTTTTTTCCCCAAGGAAAACTTGGAAGAAGTGACGCTTTAGCTTTCCCCAATGAGGACTCGCTGTGTCCTGTCAAGCTTCATCTGTTCTCCACCGGATGTTTGTCCTCATTGCTAGGTCCATCAGATCTTGTTAGCGGTCTGCAGTGTGCTACTGTTACGGGTTGTGTCTTCGGCCCCTCATGGCACAGCTCTCATCATACACATTCATTAAGTGATGACACACTCAATCACAGGCCAGCATGAGTTCCCCCCAGATGGCCCTCCATGTCTTCTATGCTGTGTCTCTCCTAGCTAAATGTTAGTCACAGCATTTCTCCTTAGGGATCAGCTAAGTATCTATGTATTCATCAGTCTATCATAACATTAATTCAGCTGGGTTAAACTAGAGTACATGCCTGGACATGGTTAGCAAAATACACGAAGATGCTTGCATGTTAATTTAGTTCTCCATCTTTTAAAGTGTCAACACTGGTTTAGTCATCATTTTCCTGCACTGCGCAATTGGAAAACAAACAGACAATGACCACATTTAAAATAAATAGCCAGAAGTTCTATAACATGTAATAACAAACAGGTTAAAGGGCATACAACAAACATACAGCACAACAAGTGCAATTCAGGAACAAGTAACTCTTAGTTCCAGTTCTCTAAATGAGTCACGTAGAAGACTTGCAAACTTCTGTGTTACGCTAGATCTTGATCACACAATTTTCAATGGACACTGACACACTTTCTAGTGCTTGTGCCTCATTTCCACTGAACAATTCAGTGCAGTACTATTCGGTATGAGGTCATCTTGATCAAGCTTGCATTTCCACTGGCAACAGTACTCTTACTTGTTAGGCAGAAAGTTGTGATGGACTTCATTATTGCTTGAAGAAGAAATCGTAGAGGGCGTTATCAAATCACATCTTTTGCAAACTCATTCAGTACTTCAAATGTAGCCATGTAGCAAGTGAGCAAACCGTATGCCTTGTGCTTTCAACACGTTTATAGAGGCGACAAGTGAACGGCCCATAGACTGTACAAACAACATTGGAGGACATACAGAATGCTGCAGATTGTCCTTCAGATTATAGTCTTCATTCTTTCAAATTAAATAAGAGACCACTCTAATCTTCTATTGTCCCCACATTTTCAAGTGATATGAATTTGCATTCTGAGTTCTTTAGGATCGAAATTGGATTGAATTGGATTAGAAAAAATAAGCACTACTTCAGAAGTTTGTTTCTACATGGAGTGGACAGCATTTGAAAGTAGTATTCGAGGAATAACTGCATAGTGTCTAGTGTTGACGGCTCAATAATTGGAAACAAGTGTACATATCCAGCACTTCCTGTGACCTTTTTTTACCCAGTAGCCATGTGTGCCAACTAGAGTGCAGTCTTTCTTTTGTGTGTGTGTGTGTGTGTGTGTGTGTGTGTGCGCGCACACACGCGCGCATGTATGTGTGCTCGTGCAAACGTGTCCACTGGCTCTCTCGGGAGAGAGATGTAGCTCTAGCAGCTGTGGGGATGTAATTCAGTCCTGTAGGCTGTCATCATTATCAGGACCCCTGTGGTTGTCGGTATAGACTCAGAAGTTTGCCAACTGAGAGAATCAGAAAGAGGCAAGACAATTTAGTCTAGAGGGAATATGTATTTTTTTTAAAAGCAAAATAACAGAGATGAAGCAAATGGAAAGAACAAGAGAAAACTTGTAAGGAAATGAGTGGAGGTCATTTAGCATTAAAAAGGAGATAAGTGTTGTTGTTTTCTGGCTGAAAGTTGGAGGCAGACAGCTGGAGGAAGTGGCCTGAATCCCTGCATTCCTGCTCTGGGTCAAACATGAGTCTGATAGACCCTGCCAGATACCCAGTTCCTGGAGGATCTCTTTAAACAAAAGAACTGTGTTTCTGAAAGCATGTAATACATTGCTTTTTAAAACACTCTTGTCTTGATGGAGAGCGTTTAAAAAATGTTACTGTACGTGAATCAAAATCCTGGATAATCTCATTTGAGGAGTATAGTGGCCACACTATAGTCTCATTAAAATATATATATTGCTGTATTGCTGACACATTACTGTTCAAAAGTAGTGTTTTCGGGGTGAGTATATCTATAAAGTTAGAATGCATTCATTTGATTATGAACAGTAAAGACCATTCTTTTTAGCTCCAATAGACTATATTGAGATATTGTCAATACAAGTGGCAATGTGGCAAAAGAACCATTTTTGTGCATATTTGTACAGGTAATGGTATTTGGACACATTTTTGTGATGTCAAACATTTAATGTTTACAGTTAATCTATTAAGGCACTGTTAAGAATACATTGTGAACATTGCTTGTATATAATTACTTTAGCAGATTTAAAATGCACTGATCCATTAAAAACAGGATCTTGTAAGCCAATATCCGCATTATCAGGTCACTTTTTTTTCTCTCTCAAACTGCTGTTTATCATGTTAACAACTCAAGAATTAAACCTTTTATAATTTACATAGTCATTTTAACGCTTACCTAATCCCTAGATTGGTCTTTGACCCATGTTAAGAGCAAGTCTAGAGGAACGGCCAAACTGCGCGGGGATTATTAATAATATCTCTTCACTTTGGCACGGTTGACATCTCCTGTTGCATAATTTCGAGCATTTCTTGGAACTGAAGGAGTGTAATTAGTCATCAGGCGTAATAGATGGAAATTGCCTCTTTGGCAGTTCTCCTACAGATTGTCATTGAGAGATCTTTTTAAAGCAGTCCGAGGTGTGTTGAAATGCCTGTTCTGTGCTTTAAGACTTTGGCTTTATGTAATCGCAGGCTCCTCTGGGGCTTTTTGGCTGCTACGCGTGAATCACTAAGCTGATATGTACAGTATGGCTTTCACTTTGATATCAGTACGGCGGGAATGAATGTGCATCCCAACATCAGATGAGGACTTGTGATTGTGATTGGTGTGATAGAGACACAACAGTGTGCGTTCGGGTGTATGAATCTAGCAGCGGTGTGGGTTTTATCACACATCTGAGAAGTTGGACTTAGAGAGGAGCGGAGGCTGCTTGGGGTTTAAGAGATGAGATAATACTGAGAGATTGATTCTCAGGAAGCCATGAATAGCTCTTTGTTCTTTTTGTGAGATTGAAGTGAGGTTTTCTGTGTGCACTTATTCTCAAGTCGTATATATAAAATGAGATCTTGACTTGGCGGCATGCAGAGGCTGTTGATGTGCGTTATGTTGTTGCAGTTGTTGCCGTGCTTGGACTGTGCCAGAGGCTGAAGCCTTTCTGTTTCAAAGCAGAGGTCAAACTCGAATCCTATGTTGCATTACTGTGCCTCTTCTATCGGTCAAGAGTTGCTTTTTAAAAACATTTTGCCTACTGATAAATTGAAATTTCAATAATGTACAATATATGACCAAATAACGCAAAAAGAAATCAAATATGAATGAAAAGATTAAGGCCGCAATGCTTGCAGTGAAGTTTGCTTACATTTGAAATACATGAGCTTGGATGTATGCCGATATTCAGTAATTCAATATATCGTGATAATGAACGTGTACAATATGGAGATCATGGCCACTTCAAAATACTGTAAACAATTATTTAATATTTAAACCTTTAGAGTTTCATTTAAGAAATTTCATTTTATATCTGCATTGTTGTTCATAACCACAGCAAATGAGTGGTTAGCTAAATAGTTCAAACGTTAACATTTTTCATGTCAACATGCCTACTGCATGTGGAAATAGGAAAATTCGGAATTCAGAATTGAAGATTCTGTAACTGTTTATAGTCCTATTTTACATTACCACTGCAATAAGGTTCCATTAGTTAATCCAATAGTTGGTTAATTTAACTAAATTCACAATAAAAACTACAAAGTCTTTTAATAAACGTTTACTAATGATACTTTTTTGTAAAGTTTTGCCAATTGTACTTTGTACAATTGTATAATTGTTTTGCAATTTGATTAGATTAAATTTCTTTACTCTAAAGTCAGTAGGTCACTTAGGTCAGTATTGCGATAATACCATATATTGTGATTAAAACTTCAACAAAAAGAAGCCTACGTGAGCTGCAGTAATACTTTTTTATATACCCTTCCAAAAAGCCCTACCTGCACCTCATCATGGTGTAATAGTGAACAGTGAGTACGGGGTTGCCTACTAGGGCTATGCCATCAGTGGAGAAAGCCGTAGACTGAAGTACCACCTAGGGAATTACGTGAGGTGGGCTGGCTAACGCATGAGGCAAAGCGTGGGAGGGACGTCGATGGGTGTATGAGATCAAGAATGATCCACCGGTTGATCACCGGCACACATGACCATGAACCACTACATAGCAAGAAGAAGATCTAGAGGACGACAACAGAAACGTTGAAGTGACAATATTAGGGAAGACCTTGAAACATGGCATATTAGTCTACAGCAGGGGTCACCAATCTCAGTCCTGGAGGGCCAGTATCCAAAATACCTTCCTGGAAGTTTCAAATATACCTAGGAAGAGCTTGATTAGCTTGTTTAAGTGGGTTTGATTAGGGTTGAAGCTAAATTCTGCAGGACACCGTCCCTATAGGAACAAGTTTGTTGATCCCTGGTCTTCGGCAAGCAGCTTTACAGTATTAATTGTGGAAGAAACATTGTTTAGTAAAGAGAATAAAGCAACATTGCAGGTTGCGAATGTGTGACCTTGACACAGTATGAACGGAAAAAATTTAAACATGATGAACTGGTTTCTTTTATCAGGTCATAAACAACTTAAGCCGAAACTGATTGACACAGCTGGATTTTTGCCCGTTGCTCCAATTTGGTCTGACATGTAAACACCAATACCTGCATTCTGTCAGATTATTGTAATGTGCATGAGAAGTATGCGAGAGGAAAGCATCCTCACAGCAGATATAGGAACATTCTGCCAGAGGAAGTACTTCCTTTGGGTAGAAGGAAACCTATTGGAGACTCAAATTTTTTTGACCCCAAAAATATCTTGTGCAGACATAGGACAAGTGGTACCGTTGTAAAACCTTAAGATTAGAGAACAATGAGTCTGTACAAGTTTTTCCATGGCATTTTTGAGTACTGAGGGGTTGTCAATGCTGTATGTAAAGTCAGAAAAAATTGGCAAATTTTGATTTAGTTGCTTCATAATTCTTTAAACAATTGATAATTGATTTGAGCAAGCCAATACACAGAAAAAAGGGATCCCC
>CAIGQW010052771.1:4010544-4045692 GCA_903798125.1 Danio choprae
GTGTGTGTGTGTGTGTGTGTGTGTGTGTGTGTGTGTGTGTGTGTGTGCACCAGTTTTGTTGATTTACTAGGTTTATGAGGACATATCATGTGTCCTCGTAATTCAGTACCCTTACAAAATCATAATTAACAGGGTCTTTTGACATTCAAAATTTACCACAGGTTTCCTGTGAGGGTTGAGTTTAGGGGTAGGGGTAGGGTAAGGCCATATAATACGTGTATTTTACAGTATAAAATACATTACGCCTATGGAGAGAGTCCTCATAAACCCCCAAAACCA
The DNA here is from genome assembly GCA_903798125.1 of Danio choprae. Lineage (NCBI taxonomy): Eukaryota > Metazoa > Chordata > Actinopteri > Cypriniformes > Danionidae > Danio > Danio choprae. The sequence continues at coordinate 4,010,824 of CAIGQW010052771.1, forward strand.
ACATTGTATGTGTGTGTGTGTGTGTGTGTGTGTATGTGTGTGTGTGGTCTCTGTTTGAACTAGCAGAATCTGAGCTAATTACTATGTGAGCAATTAAAAACAGTTTGAAGTCTTTTAGTTCTGGCACTTGGTATCGGCTTGTTTCCCAGGAGTGTGTTAAAGTGTCTGCACACTCACACTCATTCACACAGTTCGTACTTGCTTTTCCCAGTTCTCTCAAACAGAAAAAAAAAACCAACAAGAGATTTACAGGCTGAGGGAAAGCGAAACATTAAATTTGAGAGAAACTCCTTATTTCCCTTGTATTTCTGTATCTGTTGTTTTGAACACATCTTGTGTATGTTGGGATAAATTGGCATTAGCCAAAGACTGGGGTGAAGCCTTTACTCAGACATGCCCAAACTGCTTGTAGATTCCCTGAAACAAAAAGCCACCTTCAGTGCAGCTCTGTGGCCGTTCTTCACAGTGCATTTGAACTCAGTGACTGTTGTCAATGGCATAGCTGAGAGCAAACAGTGAATAACTACATGAATCATTTGTAATGAAAGAATGCGTTTGTAGCTCCGACTGGATTGTATTGAAGCGGTGTCTTTGAAAATGTTTCGTGACAGAGAAAAAAATGCATCATTGTGTATTAATAGCCAGCAGATAAACTTGATATTAATGTACATAACTAACAGTAAACAATTTGTGAGTTAGTAATGTGGTCAGATGAAAAAATGCAGGAAACTTTAAGTGTTATAACTATACGTTAATAAAAATATTAGATAATGCAAATTTGTCAAATTTAACCTCTTTTACTTCGCTATAAGATGGTTTCACAGTTTGTAGAAATGTTTTAGTGTGTCTTATAATTCTCATAATGAGTTGGTTGTACTGTTCTAAAGGTTTATTTAGTAAGGAATGGAAATTAAGCCATCTTTCTATGATTCAAATATGCTTCTGCCTGGTGGGGAAAGTTTATGTAAATAAAGTATTAGGCCACATACTTTAATGAGTATAAAATGTTGAAGATAAATTGTGACCCTGGACGACAAAACTAGTCATAAGTGTCAATCTTTCGGTAATATAGATTTATTTAACACCTGAAAGCTGAATAAATAAGCTTTTCATTAATGAATACCTTTTTAGAATAGGACAATATTTGGTGAGATACAGCTGTTTGAAGATCTGGAAAAATCTAAATACTGAGAAAAGTAAAAGTAAAGAAAAGTAGAGTGCTTTGATGTATTTATGGTTGGAATTTATGAAATATCTTCATGGAACAAAAATGTTCTATGGATGTTTGGCATAAAAGTAAAGTTTATAATTTTGACACATGCAATACATTTTTTGCTATTACCAAACATATACCCGTGCAACATAAGGCTTTAAGGTTTTCTGGTCCAGGGGCATAATTATTCATCAAAAATAATCATACAACAAACGAGGAAACATCAAGTCATCTAGACATTTGACAGGGTATTCTATTTATTTTTGGTTTGCATGCGGTTGTGGACGTAGACCTCTCCAAATTGATTCTGTAACAGTTAAGATGATGCCTTAGGTAGCAGCTCCCTGCGCTGGCAGAAGAAATTCATGTCTTAAGCTGACACTGACCTTGAAATGAAGAGTATTGGAGAATCTGCCTGAAGGGGTTGATTTTGGGAAGGGATTGTACTTAAATCCCACCCCCGGAGAAGTGATGTATGAGAAAAAGTTTTGTAGATGGCATTAATCTTGAAGGGCAGGGGTTGCTGCATGATGTTCTTTGGCCAGTACTTTGGCCCATGTCCACACAAACACGGGTATTTTCAAAACCATTTTTTTAATGCAGTTTTTCTCTGTTCGTCCACACAAAAAAAACATGAAACCAAAACTTTCTAAAAAAAGATTTTGCCTCATAATGTCAGCATGCGCGCTGTTTTCTCCTTTCTAATTGGCCGACATGGCACGTGGCAAGAAAACTGAATGCAAATTTACGAAGAGGCAAATTAGCATCGTGCAGCACGAATGATGGTTATTTGCCTCTGTTCATGAATTTGCATTCACTTTGTAACTTGCGCGAATACTTAATTCTGCGTTTGGTGTGATCCCGACATAAGGCTTTTATTACCGCCTGTTGTTTCAGCATGCTCTTGACAGTGCATTTCTGCTTTGTGAAAAGAGCTATATTTTTTTTATTTTTAAACAAAAGTGAGGAAAATCTAAAAATAAAAGTGGCTGCAATATGTGTGGACATGGCCTTAGATCACAATATCATATAAATGTATGCTGATGGATATCTCATATGTTGCCATTACTGTAACCTACTTATCACAGAGAGACACGTTGGATGCTTAATCTAATATTTGGATGGATAGAGTGCCACAGGAGAGATAAGAGATGAGAGAGACAATGAAAAGAGTGATAACATGAAGTTACATTGAGGATCAGGCGGTGCTGAGTGGTTTTTCATAGTCTCTGAGCAGCAGTGAAGCCTGATTCAATCTGACTTTCATATTAAAGCGAGTCACTGGGATTCAGATTCCCTCTCGCTCTCCTCCCCGAATTCCTTCACCACAAAGCCTGTCAGATTTTCTCTCTTCCAGCTCCTCTGCTTGCTCTGCTTCTGCCTCTCCCTAGTATCCTGTCTTTTTGTGTTTGTCTTGTCCTTTGACTTTCTGTCAGTTTCATTTTTGTCTTTTGTTCACAGCGAGGAATGAAGCATGTGGATAGACCTAGAGACTTGAGGGGCTTTCCTCTCTGTCACAAAGTTTGAGCAAATCTACAGCGTATCACAATCCTATGCTACATCATTCTCAGATAAGCCTGTAAAACAGTCTACCTCATTATACAGTCAACAGCTCCCATCAGTAATCCAACACAGAGTCCTTGTTATGTAACCCATTTTGTATGCAGCTGAATGTGGGCAGAATCCTAATCTTACTTTCGAAGTCAGCTGTCTCAGGTAATTGGATGCTTCACCCTGCTGGCCTAAGAACTCCATCTGTCATACCTGTCATGTGACCAGGGTGATGATTTTCATGGATGCTAATCTGTCCGCACTTGTTGGATTTTCAGGGAGCATGGTCATTTAGTTGTAGTAGGTGTGGTATAAGCCTCATACTTGTCAGTTGGCATAACTGTTGATTTAACACTTCCTTAGTGAGTAGATGCCTGTATCTGCTTATTCGGGATTTTGGAATTTGTGTTCTGTTTGCTGTGTCACAATTTTGGATCGTATTGAAGGGCCAACTACTGTTAGTGTGTACAACTACACTACATTAAAAAAGGCCTGCCTATTATTAAGATATTGGCTGTTATTTGGTAGTTACAAAGTACATATTCTGCATCTTATTCTACATCCCTAATCATACCCAATACCTAAACCCAACTGCTACCCTAATAACTGGTAATAAACAGTAAATTAGGAGTTCATTGAGCTAAAAGTAATAGTTATTAGTTTGTCAATAGTGAGAATAAAACCTTAAAATAAAGTCTGACAAAAATTTGTACTTATTTTTTTAATCCTAACCGTGGGTTGGTCTATATTTTGCCAAAAATCTAGGTTAAAACAAGCCATCAATTTTTAGGCTGCAGAGGTTTTAGTTGGTAGCTCAGAAATTTGTGTAAATACTTTTCTTGATTATACCTGGCCAGCAATATGGATATGGAAAAGATGTGATGAAGGTGTGGAAGGTGAATGCCTGTTGCTTAGCAAAGTGATGTCTGTAGCTTTAATAATGAATATCTGCTCGAAAAAGGACTACAGATTAGCCTCAATAGAGTATGAGAAATCCACATCTGAAATCCTTTCACCTCACTTCCGCTCTCTCCCAGCCTATTTCTCTTATAGTCTCTATTTTCATCCTTTCTTTTTCTCATTTTAGTTTCAGTCAGCTTTTCTCTGCATTTTTCTCTAAACTACGCTCCTCTTGAGATTTTTTTATTTTTTTTTAAATAAAAATAAGAAAAAGGATTTGGGTGACGTAGGGTCTCCAAAGTCCTTAGAGTAAGAGTCATGCAGCCAAGAAAGAGGAAATGGTTCCCAAACCTAAAAATTACAATTGAATAAATATATTTTTAACTGTGTGTGTGTGTTCAAAAAATCATACTAATTTCTTTTTGTTGTTTTACTTTTTTGCAGCTCTGTAATTTGAGAGGCTGTTGAGCTTTTTGAAGCATAGCAAGGGGCCTTTTCTACTGAAGATATGAATGTGGGAGGCGGAAGCAGAAGCAGTGTGGAACTTGTCAATCTCTCCTTCCTAATAGTGAACACAAGCAGTCTTGATCCAGGATGTGTTCTCCTCCACAACCCATGCCCTCATTGTTGGCCCTGAGACAAAAGTGGGATTTATGAACATGTACAGAGACACAGGGGTGTGTGCCACCCCTATCTCTCAACCCATTCCTCCACCCCACCTCCGTCTACCGCTGCATAATGGGCACTCTTCCATGGGTGATCCAGCCCCGCCCCGCATTTCTGTGCCCAAAATGGGGGTTCGAGCTCGGATCGCTGAGTGGCCTCCTCGCAGGGCACTGTCACGTGAATCGCTGCTTGAGAATGGACAGGACAGCCATCTGGATGACCTCAATAGTGATGATGGGCTTACACATGGAGGTGTGACCAGGCTACCACCGCGAGTTACCAGAGATGCTGACTTCATTGAATCAGGTTTACAGAGAACTCCGGACACACCACCAAGGTTTCGGACTTCTAGTTTTGCTCCTCTCCGACAGCGTTCCAACAGTGAAAATACATTGAGTGAGCAAGATGAAACAGAGGTGGACAGTCGTTTGTTTCGTGAATATGGAAGTACCTCTTCCATCAATGTACAAGCAGTGTCTGAGCAAAGCTTCTTTGACATGCTCAGCCAGTTTCAACAAGAGCGACCAGATCAGCGTAGCACAGCTCCCGCCAAGCTTGAAGAGCTGCTTGGAGCATCTATAGAAGGACCCCATTCACACAACTTTTTGTCAACTCCACGTCTTGATGATCGACCTGAGAGTCGTGTACGTAAAAAGAGTGGGGGAACCGAATCATCTCTTGGCACCTCGTCCTTATTCCGTAAACTTCGTAGCTCCAGCCGGGGTGAAACAGAGACTCCACGAGGTGATGTGGATGATGCACGACCCCCTGAGACACTGTCTTCCAAACCCTGGCTATGTGTGCGGAGTTTTGCCCACTATGATGCTCAGAGCATTCTTTTTGACTTGCACGAGGCAGCAGCTCGCCGCAGCTATGCTGCCCAGCGGCGGAACACAGCCACCGGAGCATCAGCTGCTTCTTCAGCTGGCGTTTCGTTGGCAGTTTCCAGAGCTATTGCTCTGGGGGGTGTAGAGCCTAGCTTCTCCAGCACTGATGACCTCAGTGTCAAGGACCTTTTGGAAGGATCAACCCCAGGACTAGAACTTTTAGAGCAAGGTAGTTCAGCTAGCCTTAACCCCAACTCTCAGCACCAGCTTTTGCTGAGCTGCCCACACTTCCTAAATGAGACCGGAAGCTACGGAGAACGTAATGTCAGCTTTTTGAGCTCATGGGCAGAACGAGGAGAGGGTGGTGCGGTGGAAGCTCGGCTTCGTCCACGCTGCAGTAATGCCAGTGTATCCATACTAGATATACTTCCAGAAGATCAAAACAGCAGGTTAGAGAGACTGCAGCAGCACTGCATCGAGCACGTTGACCTGGGGGCCAGAAACTACCATCAGCACTTCTATGGGAAAGGTAGGACATTTTTGTGTCTGTCTAGATAATGTAAAGCATTACACTAAGAGATGTAATAGATTTTGGGCTTGGTCAACTAGAACCACCCTTCACAATGTTATGTCACTGTGCATCAGAATATCACTGCATTTGAAACCTATAGTATTTGTGGGATCAGTTTAAATCTCTGCAGTACAGTACAGTGTCTCATAGAGGTGGCTCTAAAATCTGATTGTATCTGCACAGCTCTATCCTCAGTTATTCTCCTGTATGATTTCCCTTTATTTAGTCTCATTACAGAACTTTGTATTGGCGTTTACTAGTATTGGGCAAAAGTTAATTGCAATTAATTGCGTCCAAAATAAAAGTTTGTTTTAACATAATTTAAGTGTGCGTACTATGTATAATTATTATGTATAAATACAAACAGGCATGAATATATTTGAGAAAATGCATATTTGTATTTAGATATAAAAAAATGTGTATATGATACAAATTATATACATTAAAATATATATGTAACAAAATTGTTTTGTGTATTTTTGTTTCTATGTATGTGTGTATCACATGTACATAGTAAATATGTATAATACAGACACATATATTATGTCAAAACAAACTTTCATTTTGGATGCGTTTAATCTCAGTTACCTTTTGCCCAGCACTAGTATTTACACATTTATAACATAATAATTTCTGCAAACTTTGGAACTAGATTATATAAATTTATGTGGAAATATAAATTTATATTTCCACAAAACCCAAGCTTTACCCACAGTTTTTCCTTTGGAAGAGATTATCAAAGCATGCCACAATTATCAATGCTTCTCACTAGCCAGTAGAGCCACAAACTGGAATCTGCACTCATGCCACACATCTGCCCTCCAAATGTTAATCTTGCTAAAGGTCTTCCTTTCTAAAATGCCAGTGTTATTAAAAAACACAGACACAGTGTCTTAAAATAGCATGCTTATCACCTCATAACCACATTAGATAAATCCTTGCAGACGTGAGGTTATCCAAATGCTCTAATTAGTTGTCTGTGTTTATTAAGCATTAAGTTGGTGATATAAAGGTTACCATTATAGAAGTAATCGCTGTCATCCAGATTTTTGTACATTTAATTTGAGCAAGCTAGGCTGCAATACTAACAAACAGCACAGTTTGACCAATCAGAGCAGAGTAGGCTTATGGAAACGAGGGGCTTAAGGCTTGTGCACACCAGGACGATTTTCTCTCGCGCTTATCATCAGCGTTTCCTGAGAAGTTTTTTTTTTTTGCCATTCATACTCAAGCGATTTTTACATCACTCCCTGATGTTAGATGATGCTTAATAAACTTATAAGTCATGAAAGAAAAGTGAAATGAAACTCACCATCGAATCCTATTTGATCTTGCAGTTCCTCTCCAAGTTTCCATTACTCCCTCCTGCCAACATTTTTTTTTGTTTCTGTTGTGTTTATTTTACAGCCCTTTCTGTTCAGACACCAATGAAAAAAAAAACAGCCCCAAATTCATCTTACCTTAGTGCATCTTCTTCATTAGTAATGTGTGCTTGCCCAGACCATTTTGTGCTGGCGTTGGCGCATTGCTGTGTGCAATCACATTGGTTTCCTTTTGTTTAGTTATAAGGCATTGAAGATTGATAAAAAAAAATGAGTGAAAGTTGTCCCAGTGTGCACAGGTCTTTAGTAAGAATAAATCTTCAAAGTAATTGCATAAGACTCTGACAAATTAGATGATCTGAAATATTATGTATATTATGACCAAACAAAAATGTATATAAAACCTTTTGTAGAAAACCTCCCAAAAAAATGGAGAAATTTTAAAATAACATAAGTAGGGACACAGCAAAAATGCAGTCGTATTGACGGGGTATGGATACAATAAAAATGTCCTGTAAAAGAAATTGTAGAAGGAGTGTGTAATTTCTTCACAACTAGAGGCATCACATACTAACTCAAAATAATTCCATACATTTTATGAACCTTTCCTCCACTGTGATTGGTTTCACTCAAAAATAGTCCAGCTTCACTCTCACAAAAACTCCAGGCGGTTGTTCTTAAGCTTACATAGCTGTGATGAATCAGCATTATGATTAGCTTATGGTCATCATCGCATAGTAAACCGAGAAAGGGAAAGCATTTTAACATTAGAATTACATTCTACATTCACCTTTAAGCCAACTTTTCAGTGTGGTCTGCGTTTTCTCAAAGAAGTGTTAAATGTTTAACTTAATGAGTACGGATTCCAAGCCACCACGGCATTTTACCGTGTGGTGCCAATTACTACTTGTTATCCGTTTACTTCATGTTCCATTTTAACAACACCTTGTTTAAGATACAAAAATACCTCTGCTTTGTCAGGAAGTCACTAAAGCAATGCGCGTGGATGTGTGTTGGAGTGCCAGCCATTCAACAGTACTGACCTGGCATTCCTCGGTCAGGAAGGGCAGCACTCTGCAGAGTATCAAAATCTTTGCTACGTTATTAAAAAAAAAAAAACGTATCTGCATGCTCCTGAGATTAATAATTGTCACAACTCAAGTTTCCTGAGCTTTCAATTACACACAACTAAACTCATATCCTGTGCTGAGAACACTGGATGACAGATTAAGGAAACTTTAGTCCAAATGCCAACCAGAAATTAGGATTTAAAAATATGACTGATATTAACATTGTGTTTTCCTGTGTACAGTAGTATTGCCAGCTGGTAGCATTGGTAGCTGTGCAATGGCAAATGACATTTTTATACAAAACAATGCTGTCTCATTCCTAACCAAATAGCATTGGTATGAATCATAATCACTTTCATCACTGAATCACCACTTACTCTTTCACAGACAGACCATGTTATGTGCAACTTGAACAAGCAGAGAATTGCAACTTCTGTCCTCTGTTTTAAAAGCAGTGATCCTAACAGAGAGGTTATTAAAATCTAAATATTACAGAAATCGGGCAAATTACAGAAAGTTTCTTATCTTAGATCTGGACTTAAGATATGATATGTTAAATTACCAAATCTGATCTTACAAATGCGTAACTTATCTCTATTTAAGAAATTTTAAATTGCGTCAAGTTTGACAATCCACCCTTGGGTCTGTTACCAAGCAGCTAACACTGCGCAAAACAAAACTAGCAACAAAAATAAAAACAAAACTGCTGGTTACAGCTTTAATGATAACTATAATACCAAGTGAGGCAGTCTGTAACTACTTTTAAGTGTTTGTTATAGAAATGTATCACGTTCAGCGTAGTAGTCTTACTAGCATTAAACATCAGCACTATTATAAATGTTTTTTCCTTTTAGCTTTTGAATAATTTTGATGTTAGGACAGCTGTGTTCCTACCATCTTATGTGTTTTAATGTTTCATTTTGTTTTTAATACTGTGAAGCACTTTGGGCAGCCTCCTGGTTGTAATAAGGTGCTATATAAATAAAGTTGGTTGATTGATTGATTGATTGATTTGTCAGGTTTGTTCTAAAGTTAAGACCGTTTTTAAGATTATTAGTAAAGCTAGAATGTTTTTTTAATAAAACCATCCTATCTGTAGATAAGATAAGATAAGATAATGCACTTAGGAAACCCACATGAAAAAAATACTATAGTCATTTATAGTAAATACTACAGTGTTTTGAACCATACTATAGTAAAGTACTTGAGTTAATCTTTTGAGGTAATTCTACAGTTGCCATGGTGAAACAACGATTATTGTAATATAAACGAATTGCCCAATACTGTAAAGTAAATTTCACAGCTATAGGGTATATTACCTGTATACTACATTACACCACAGGTTACTGTAGTAAAAGTTATAGTATATAATTTTATTTATTACAGTTTATCAGCTCAGTGTAGTTGATATGATGTAGCATTTATTAACGAACTGTTGTAAATACTAAAATATATAGAGTATACTAAAGTAAAGTGGATTAGACTATATATTTGAGTAGTTAAAACACTTTGCTAATGAATGCTACATCATATTAACTAAATTATACATCAGTGGTCCTCAACCAACGGGCCGCGGACCAGTACCGGTCCATGGATCAATGCATCACAAGCGCACCACAAGAACTGACCGATCAGCTTCATACTTTGTATGGAACGTGGATACACATTTCGGTAGACTTCAGTAATTTTCTCCATAAATAAAACTTGTATCAGAGCTGCAGCAATGTTTTGTCAGCTTGTCATCCTTGGAGAAAACGGTTAATGGTCACCTAGCCACTTATGAACCCCCCCACCCCACACTACAACCACCACCCCCAGGTCCGCGTTAAAATTGTCAAGCGTTGACCGATCTGCGGTGATAAAAAGGTTGGGGACCACTGCTATACATCATATTAAATCACTATTGTGTTGTTTTCCTGTTGGAAGGCTGTCCTGTAATAGTTTAGAACTTAATATGGTCTGAACTGAAATTACCATGGTTACCAAAGCAACTTTCTGCAATACACCCCCAGAACCACAGAGGTTAGAGTTCAACAGAATAAATATCTTCATTTAAACGCAAAAATATCTTATAAAAATAGAATTGTTAATGTTTGACGAGTTAGGCTTGATTTTAGAGTCCTGTATTCTTTGCTGCAAAAATACTTCTCAAAAGCATGTGCATGTGATTTGTATTATTGGGTTTCTCCATGGTTTTCTTTTAAACTTGAATGTTAACAGCACCTACAGAATGTTCTAGAGCCACCATGACCTAGATTTGAAGATTTTCATTTTAACCCCCACTCTTTGTCCCCCGTGTCCTTCCATCCATCTCTCATCCTTCATATTAACTTCCACTTTTCTCCTCTGCATTGTCTTCACCTCATTAATTATTTTCTTCTACGTACACTTCCTTTTTGTATTAATGGTATTAATCTGTCCATTTTATGTCTTCTTTCTGTTGTTATTAATCCAGCTCTTTCTCCACAGAGCACTGGAACTACTTTGGTACTGACGAGAAGCTGGGGCCCGTGGCTCTGAGCATCCGCAGAGAGAAACTGGATGATACCAAAGATTTAAAGGACCAGTACCAGTACCGCATCATCTTTCGCACCAGTGAGGTGTGTATGGCAGGGAAATATGTGTGAATTATTGAATTAAACCTGTAGCAGTCTCAGATAAATCAATGACATGGCAATTCACTCACCCACAAATACCCGTGGTCTCTGTGGGCTTCCCTGGCTATTTTAATCCGTCTCTTTGAGCCTGAAACCGAAGCTTATTGTTGGCTGCTCTCGCTGTGATCTGATAAAACTGTTTGTGCTAGACTTGACAATAAAACTTGATAGGGGTTTAGGCCATTTTAGGGAATGATCACTTGGAGTTTTCCACCAGTGCTGTTTTTATAGACACAGTAGGGAACTATGTAGGGGATTTTAACTTTAATTTCTTAATTTTTTAAGATGTAGTTTCCCTAATGCAGAACTAGCTCTGAGTTCTTTGGGCTTCTGTTCACTGTATGTGAGATTTATGCTACAAAAGCCTACTGTGTTTCAACATAAAACTTTGACATAAAAGTAGCTACATTTTAAGATTCACAGTATGAATTTAAATTATGTATATTATCTGATTATAAAGGGTAATATCGTGCTTTCATGTCAGCTGTTTGTGCACAGGTTTGTCAAAAGCACACATAACACACAAGTTCACAATGTTGGTTATGCTTGTAAATGTAAACATTTAAAGGGATGGTTCACACAAATTTTTTTATTTATTTACTATTTACTCTGCCTAAGGGGGTTCCAAAGCTTTGTGAGTTATTTTGTTCTGTTGAACACTAAAGAAGATATTCTGAAGAAAGCTAAACACTTAAAAAAATAATAATAATAATAATTCTGTGGAAGTCAATGGTTACCCATTTCCAGCTTTCTTCCAAATATCTTGTAAGGGTAAGCAAATGATGAAAGAATTTCCAGTTTTTGGGTGAACTATTCCTTTTATTCCTTTAAGGAAGAAATAGCATGTGTATCAGTATATTAGATCTGTGAAATGGCTTTTTTTAACATGACGACAGCACATTCTCTTGCACATGTTGGCTACATGCTCAACCAGTCCTCATCCCTTGGGTCATGCTTTGGGTAAGAATTAGTTAAATCCGTGATACATTGAGGTGACATACAAAACGCCATTATGACAACACATCTTATTTGGAAATACTACATTAAAGCAATTACCTATATTTAACAACATTGGATTTAAATTTAAAACGCCAAATGTGAAATTTTACCCTGGGAATTCTTGGGAATATTGATTTTAGTTTTTACCACTCTAAATTATTAGGTGACTTGTTTGTTTTGGACCATTTTCAAAAACTTAAATTGTGACCCTGGTCTTATGTTGCACAGCTCTATTTTTGGCAATAGCCAAAAATACATTCAATGGATCAAAATTATAGACTTTTATGTTATGCCAAAAATAACCAAATTATTAAGTGAAGATCTGTTCCATAAAGTTTCTACTGTAAATGTATCAATCCTCAACTATTAGTTAGTAATGTGCATTGCTGAGAACTAATTTTCGGACAACTTCAAAGATGATTTTGTTATATTGCAGATTTTAAAATCTCGCCCAAATACTGTCCTATCCTAACAAAGTACACATCAATGGAAAGCTTTATTCAGCTTTTAGGTGAAATATAAATCTCAGTTTCACACTTCTGACTGGTTTTATGGTCCGGGTGCACATGTAAATTAAATGTACTCTTAGATTATTTTTAAGTATTAAACAAAGTAATGAACTTGCTGTTGACAATTGTTTTGTTTTGTTTTGTTTTTTTATTTTTTACCATGAGTGCATCCATGGCATTTTCTTTCCTGAAAGTACAGAAGGTTCATATCGTGTTTATGAATCTGTCCATCAACTATCCTATATACTGTTCTACACAGCGAATTGAAAATCTGTGTGTGCGTGTGGTGCCCTGCCTGCAAAATTTGAGATAAAGGCCATGCAGTCTTTTTTGCTTAATAATGGCGTGTTTGAAAAGTGCTGAGCTGTTCTGGTATGACTGCTGCTCTGCTGGGTTTAGTCAGATTACATGGCTGCCTGGACACATCAAACTCAACCACACTGAACAATGCAGCTTCTTCAATTCATTCACCCTCATGCACTCTCATTCTCACAACTCATTTCAAAACAAACAGCCCCAAACATGTGCACTCTAGTTCATAAGAATTATTCTGATCAGTGTTGAATGATTGAACCGGTGGCCGTCCATGTGACAAGTCATATGACGTCATCAGATGCGTGACTAACACGCCACAAGAAATCAAAAGCCTACAAATAAGCCTTAAATGCAATATATATTAAGTATTTCAGAATTTCCATGAATTTGTACTCATTTCACAGTAGCAAATGGCTTTAGCATAAGCATGTGTGAGTTTAGCAGAGGATGTTGCGTTGCAGGAAGCAGTGGGGAAAGGATGCCACACAGTGGGCACTTTTGGGCAGCCATTTATAATCATTCTCATGCTCTGTCACATGCTCTCAGAGGATATGTGGTCAGTCATATGACGGTGTTTGATGGTGTTGTGTTTGCCGCTTCCCACATGGTTTCTCGTGGCTGTTGCAGATGGTCACGATGCGGGGAGCAATCCTGGAGGACGCGGTTCTGTCCACGGCCAAGCACGGAACGGTTCGAGGTCTCCCTTTGAAGGAGGTTCTGGAGTACGTGCTGCCAGAGCTGAGCATATCCTGTCTCCGATTGGCTCTCAGCACACCAAAGGTCACGGAGCAACTGCTTAAATTGGATGAGCAGGGGGTGAGTTAATGATGGCAGGTTAAATGGTACTTCCTGATTGATTGAGTAATATTTCAAAGGTTTGCATCTGAGTTCCTCAATTAATACAAAAAATAATGGTACACTGTAAAATAAAAATGATTATATTTAAAATTTAGCGCACAAATTTACAGAAAAATAGTAGGAACTGTAAAAGAAATTTCAATATTTTATAGTAAACTACCATATTTCATTCATTTATTGTGTTAATACACCAATGTATTGGAAGTACCAACATCTACACAGAGTAGCTTTGTTACACAGATAAAAACAACCAAAAGCATGTGGTGATGAGGAAGGCATGTGATGAACCGATGCTCATCCCAAAGCATACTAAAATATAGTAGGTGCTCTGTGTCTACTAAACACTACCATGGTAACACACACATGAAGCTAATGTACTTCAATAAAGATTAGTTTAACAGAATTAGATGTAACATAAAACTGTAATGAACTCTAAAAAGAACCATATTAATGTCTACTAAAAATAAAAGTGTCATTTAGGGACTTCTGGGAAAGTCATTTTTCGTTTTTTCAATATGTATATTACCGAAACACTTTTAACCAGGTTACAGATTTTTACTGTAGCATCCCCCCCCCAGTATTTTTACCATTAATAATCACAGCCATTTTACAGAGATGCGCAAATAGTCATAACAATAGTAATGTCTGATTCATTTTTGGTTTAACTAGTCTGTGCCAGACACTGTATAGTTAATTTATGCAAATTTATAAGTAAGCAAATAATCAACAAACATTATTTCAACAAAATTAGATGTAACATAAAACTAAAAGTAATTAACATAACTGATGACAAAAAAAACTAAAAAGAGCCATATTAATGTCTACTAAAAAAATAAAAAGTGTCATTCAGGGAATTCTGAGAATTTTTTTTCAATTTTTGGTTATTCAACATACTGTATATATTACAGAAACTTTTAACCAGGTTACAGATTTTTTACTGTAGCATTTAAAAATTGTTATTTTTTTTTACCATTAATATCACAGCCATTTCACAGAGTTGCACATAGTCAAACCCAAAATTATTCTGACATTAAATGTTTTATTGCTAGTCTGTGCAAGACACTATATAGTTATAGTTAATTTAGGCAAATTCATGAGAATAGCAAAATAAAGTAAATATTATACATAAAGCTTTATCATACACTTAAATAAAAAAACCAACAGGAACCGAAGAAGCTGCTACAGTGAATCTGGGAAAAAATGGAGGTTCAAGTTTGCATAAACCTGGCTGACAGCATCAGGAGACTACAGGCTGTCATTGAAGCCCAACAGAGTGTTGAGAGTTGTGTACATATTGTCAAACTAACAGTTGTCTGAATAGCCTTTAGTTGATTGTAATGCAGTACTGTACCATTCTATCAAAGTTATCTAACATTATCACGATGAATTTGAATTGAGTTCTTGTCATATTTTATTATATAGCAAATCATTTATGGTGATATGAAAAATGGTGTCTGAATAATTTTTGTGTGTGACTTTTGTGACTTTTGTGTGTGACCATTTTGTGTCCTACAGCTCAGTCAGAAACACAAAGTGGGGATCCTGTTGTGTCGAGCGGGGCAAAGCACGGAGGAGGAGATGTACAATAATGAAGAGGCGACGCCGGCCTTTACCGCATTCCTCGAGCTGCTGGGAGAAACTGTGTGTCTGAGGGGTTTCAACAAATACGCTGCCCAGCTAGACACCAAAAGTGAGCATGGCTTTCTGTCTCGGTTACACGTGTCCTTAAAAGGCTCAACACGATAAAGTGCCAAGCGATAAATCGATCTCTTCCATGTTAATCGGAGTTCTTGTCCTAACTCACTGCGACCGTCAAAAGCGTAGTGTGAAATACATTTGTTTCCTGGTTATATTTGATACACAACACTGAGTAGCTCTATGAATTTACAATGTAATTTCATTGGTGCAGAATTTTTCCTCAGGACCTCTTAAACAGTTTGTAAATCCTTTTTCTGGTGCAGCAATTACACACTACTCTTTAAGTTATGTAATCATTTTGAATGCTTATCACACACTCTCCCACACGTTTGCTTTGATGTCTACATGCAGACGTTCCATAGAGCTTTATTATTTTTAAAGCTTTTTTGTAGTTAAACTTTTTAAATAGCATTTGTACAGATAAAGACATCCCCAAAGAGAGGGTTTGTCTGACTTATTGATACAAATATGTCCCAAAAACATAACCATTTGACACATATGAACAATGTGATCAGTCTTGGCTGCTCTGAATCATAATTACAGGTGTGTTTATAACATTCAGTGCATCATGTCATCAGCTGCTAAATTCAAATCTGCTTTTCCGCAGTGGCTCACGCTGAGCCAGAGAAAGATGCGTGTGGCACTTGTTAAAAATCACAATTTATCAATGTTTTCAAACAAAAGACGTTAAGGTTACTAGAAGGTTTACTCTATTCTCCTGCCAGTTAAACAGACACTGTGTATTTTGGGAGAAATTCAACCACTGAAATCCACTGCAGTGTAGGGTAACATGGCAGCACCCATCACCCATCATTATTAAGCTGTTTAAATGACGAAACACATGTTATTACACATATGTGAGAGTTGGAATACCAGATATTTCACCATATAATTAGGATATTTATATAAAATATTTGAAAAAAGGGAAAATAAAAAACTATATATGCATAAATCATCTGGACTGTGATGTTGCGATAAATGATGCCATGTAATTTTAAAGCAATGCATTCAATAACGGTCACATACAAAAGCTCAGCAGGAGTATATAAAACATATATGTGACTCATTACACTAAATGAGTGTGGTATTTAAGTAAAAAAATGCCAGTAGGTACTATTATCTTTGGTGGTGTGATTGAAACCAGAATAGATAACAGTTCCGCTAATGTTTACACACACACACACACACACACACACACACACACACACACACACACACACACACACACACACTACATATTCAAAATATTGTAGGAAACACTCGATAGTTTCTGTATGCTGATAAAATTGATATTGGTGTCCACAAATCTGACATAACTAGTAAAGAAACTTGTGCTTTGTATTTTTGGGATTTAATTCTGAGTTTTTTACAGCAAATTGTATTAATGAACATGGCATTCGAGTCAAAGTTGAATGAAATGAATACAACTAATTTCATATTTCCTTTTGAGGCCATTGTGCTTTAAGCACATCTTGCTAGTAGGGGTTGGACTCCTATTTGTTCAGAACGGCCTTAATGCTGTGTGGCATTGATTCAACAAGGTTCCTCAGAGATTTCAGTCCAGACTGACATGATTGAGTCAGGCAGCATATTTATTGGCTACACTTCTATGATCCTATTCACCAAATCCAAAATGTGCCCAATTGGTTTGCGATCTGCTGAATGTGAGGTGTCATTGTCTATTTTGATATGATTTGAGATTTATGATATGGCGTATTATCATGCTGGAAATATCCATCTCAAGATGAGCACACTGTGGTCATAAAGGGATGAGCATGGTCAGCAACAATCCTCAGGCAGGCTGTGCCATTTAAACACCCAAAGTGTGGCAAGAAAATCTCCCTGACAATATACCACAAGTAGCCTAAATCGTTGATACAGGACAGGATGGATCCACGCTTTCATGTTGTTTTGCCAAATGCTCACCTTACCATATGAATGTTACAGCAGAAGTCGAGACTCAGGCAGGCTCACCTTTTTCCAGTCATTTATTGTCCAATTTTTTTGTGAGCCTGTGCAAATTGTAGCTTCAGTTTGCTGATCTCAGCCGATAGGAGAACTGCTGTGCTTTTCTTCTGCTGCTGTAGCTCATCTAATTCAAGGTTTGAGATTTTTTTTCTGCTGACCTCATTAGTATTGATTGGATATTTGAGTTACTGTTGTCTTACTATTAGGGAGGTATCATTAAAATGAAAGTTTTGTAATCTACTAATCTAAAAGCTCAAAACCCCACAAATACAATTAGGAAAAAATAGTGTGTGTGTACAATAGCCTACACTTGAAATATATTAAATATTTTAGGACTGCTTTCAAATCCCTAAATTAATTTAGCTAAAACAAGGTCAAAAATATGCTGTTCACTTGCCTCGCATTATTACCATGATCAATTTTAGACTAAGAGTATAGACTTAACAGCAGCCAATGCAAAACTCATTTATTCAAAACATTAGAACAATAGAAAATCAATAAATCAAACAAAAATGAAAATTCTCTCATCATTGACACACTCTTGAATTGTTCCAAACCAGTTTGTGTTTATTCTGAGGAAAAACAAAATAAGATAATTTGAAGAATATTGGAAACCCATAACCACTTTCCTTCCATAGTAGGAAAAACAAGTACTATGGAAGTCAGTGGTTACCTTGGTTAGTGGTTTGGGTGAACTATCTCAGAACTATTTCAGAGTTTTGCATCTCTCTGTGAGGGGCTGTTTACACGACAAAGTTTTCAGCCAAAAACTGGAAACTTTTTATGTGTTTTGCATGTTTGTTTACACGTTTACAACTAAAAAGGCATAGATCTGACTGCATTTTTTTTGCAGTGAACACTGATTATTATCATTATGAAACGTCATGTACAAGTGAAACTTTTTCATTTTTGGCTACATCGATGTTGAGCAAACGTAGCCTAAATTCTCTTAAGTAATCAATAATATGCTTATGTGTGTTTTACAGCGGACTCGACTGGAACACAGTCCTTGTACACCACCTATCAGGACTACGAGATCATGTTTCACGTGTCCACCATGCTTCCATACATGCCCAATAATCCTCAACAGGTAAGAAAGGCTCAACTGCGCATTAGCACATCCTGTATAGCGCAGACATGACCCAACTTATCCTGAAACATCCCACCCCTTCTCTCCCAACTCATTGTTCAGATGCTGTTCATATTCTTTGCTCATATTTGCCAGTGTTTTGTGGCGAGTTCTGCATGTGGCAGACCGAGTTTCCAAAGAAACATCTGGAATGGTAGTGAAGTTTATGGAGGGGCAGCAGTAAATCCAGTAGATGCTCTAAAGCTCTTTTTTTTCATTCAACATAAGTGACCACAACTTCTGGACAGCCACACTCGGAGCCTGTATTTTTCGTTATGTGTGGTTATGAAGGAATTATTCTGGCTCTTTCTCTTTCAGTTGGTTATTGTCAAGTTCTCCTGCTTTTTTTATTTGCACTGGGTGTGGTTGTCTGGTGATTTCCATGCTGATTGCAATTCAATAACATGGCATCTTTTGCCCTCGGGAAAGTGTCATGCACGTAGATATACGTCAACAGCTTCACATGGAAAATCTTCTTTGAAAACAGTCCTAAAATTGAGCTGGTATTTGTATTCAGGGTTATTTTTGTCATCTAAGAACCATAAAACAAAATGCTTTGCCAATTAAAAAAAGTGTGTGCATGTGTGAAATTTCAGATAGTTATAAATATTGAATATTATATTCTATACTATATCTATCCTAACTATGCAGTTAGGGTATTTTATATATTTTTTATGAGACTTTTAAAAAATTATGATCTTATTTATTTATTTATTTTTCATCTTGTTTTAATTAGATGGATATTACAAATATAATGTATTATTATTATAAATATTATTTTAAAATATATGTATTTAATGACAATAAAATGAACTGCGTTAATTAAAACATTTTCAGCATTTTAATTTTTGGTTACATCAGCATTAAAAAGGTTTGCGCAAACAATAATACCAGGAATGTGTATTAAGTAATATAATAGATAGGATATTTAAAAATGAATTAGTGCAGTTGGGTTTAGAAATTACATTAATCTGAGCTGCCCTCTCTAAGGTGGACTGCAGAGGGCAGTGTTTATCTGTTACATCTTTTTAAAACACACACAGTCACAAACAGCGACTCACATGGGAGTGTGTTGTAGTGATTAAGGAGAGGTAGAAAAGGATGTCAGGCTGTAGAAAAACCTCAAGGTACAGGATAACCCCCCCACCCCTCAGGACTTATTACAGGGGATAGGAGGTCTGTGTCAGCATTCACGAAAGACCAGTGTTTCCATGGTTTTTCTTTTGTGTGTTGTTGAAATGTAAGATAGCTTATATAATTGATGCCCTAACACTTGTAAGCGGGTGGGCAGTGTCTGTTTGCTCTGACTCAGATTGGAGGCCAGTCTCTCCAACACACAGTGAAACTCTTAATTTCACAGTCTATTTATAAATGTAGATTAACAGCAGTTTTAAACATGGGTTCTCGGCATCATTCCTTTCAGCACTCCTACTTGAGTTCAAATGAGTCCATGCACAGAACAGAACACACAGATCTGCTCATAGTTTGCAATAGACAAAATTAAATCCATACAAACATTACAGCTGAGAACGGCGCTCCTGACTGATTTCAGATGCCTTTTTGTATTGTTTGCCAGTCAGTACTGTATTGACAAGCATTCAGAGTGTGGTTCCTACTAATCTGCTAAGACCACGCAGTGTTTTTGTGAAACTGAATGATGTATTTTAAATAGATTTTTATTTTTACTTGCTTTAGATAAATTTGGATTGATCCTACAGCTGCCTTTATGCACTAAAATTGATAAAAATGTAAATAACAGTTATTTTAAAGAACTTTAAATAGCTTTGCTTGTAGAAATTATTTTCCTCTCCTGTGACTTTAAATTTGAATTTTCTGCAGATTAGACTTTAGGAATTATTCTAATATGCTGATTTATTATTGTGATCTTTTTTTCCTGTGGATTTTTAATAATACATGTATCTGCTGTTCATCCATGCATAATGGATTCATATTCATAATGTTCATCCATTAAAAGTGTTTCTTTTAAAAACACAATTAGTAAGAACTGTAAAAAAATGCTTTAGTTGAATTAAATTATCTTTTCTAGTCAAGTTAACTCGCATAAATCAGAGTGACTAAAATATTAAGTTAAACTTTGCGTAACTCAAAAAAACTGTGTTGAAACTTGATTAACTTATTAAAATAATTAATATTAATAAAAATATTAAAATAAGTTAAAGCAACATAAATATGTTTGTTGTCTTGACTTTTTGTCATTACATTTTTTTACAGTTAGAGCAATTAGTAAGACAGGTTTCTGGAACCACATGATGTCATAATAAACATAAAATACATGGTGCATATATTAGCTAGTACTATTTTAGATTTGATTGTTGTTAAGCTGTTTAGTTTTTGCAGCAAGAAATTGTTTATTATATTTTTAAGGAATTCCACTGAATACACTATACCTGGGTTTCTCAATTTCAGTCCTGGAGGTCCGGTGTCCTGGAGATTTTAACTCCTGCTCCAATCAGACACACCTGGGCTAGCTAATCAAGCTTTTACTAGGCTTTCTACATCCTTGCAGTTGTGTTGAGGCAAGTTGGAGCTAAAATCTGCAGGACACCGGACCTCCAGGAGTTTGAGAACCATTAACTTGTATACCATTAACTTGTGGCAAGGACTTTATAAATGGGTGTGGCTCTGAGACTCCATCTTTTTTAATATGGAAAACGGCTTTGGTTCATTTCCTCACTTCAGTCCATCATGTCAGAGGTATGTGGCTAAAAACAAATTGGAGCTGTGGTGAGAAATTAAGAAATCAATTCTGCATTGATTTTGAGTTTTTCAAAATCCATTACTATTCGAATAGAATCTGAGCATTGTTTTTAACAGCAGACGACACTGTATGCTTTACAAACAGCTACACCAACTTGAATCTGCTAAATTACCAACCGCTTTTCTTTGTGAACATTTGAGTGTACAGTTGAAAACTAGCAATATGCAAATACAGGGTTTTTAGCCTAATCTGGTAGGATAATAAAAAAATCTAACCAGTCAATTATGGGACGTAAATATATTCAGACTGTTTATTAAAAAACAAGCTGCGGTAGCAAAATGCAACAAAATAAATCTACAAAAGTGAAAATGTATTCCGATGTCATATTTAACTGCTGTTTTCTTGCTGCTTTTATTTGACTTGCATGTATTTGTTATTGTGAGGAAAGCTCACAGCACATATTTACATATTTGTCTGAACACTGCAAAGTTGGCAGCATTGGGATACTGCTGCTGAAGTATTCAAAATGTATTTTTAACACTAAACAAAGAGTGCAAAAGAACTTTAGGGCATTCAGAAAGCTCAGTCTAATGGATTGTTCTGACCATGGCAAAGTAGCTCAGGCATTTCATTTACAAAGAACTAAACCTAAATCCCGAGATTACATTGCTGCTTTACTCACATCAGTATTTCCTTCAGGATATGTAATCTTAGTACAACTTGAGCTTTTTACAACATAAGTACATTTCTTTGCTTGTGTTTTAGTGGCTGTCTCACAGATCTGTGCTGCTAACAGGCTTTTTCACACCTCTGTGTCTCTCACCAGAGGAATTATTGTGCATCTATAAAGATATTTCTGCCAGTTCCTGCTTTTTTTGTGTCGTCCTTCAACAGAACGTTCCATCCTCTCTCTTGCTCTCTCCTACTCATCCTCTCTTGGAGTCTCTCTTTAATTTTTTTGGTACATTATGTGCAAAAAACAACATAGTACCTGTGTTTAAAGGACATACCTGAGCTATATCTAGCATCCCTGTATCATAGAGACCTAACACCATGTCCTAAAAACATGCAACATAACATGTTCCAGTAACAAGCAGTTTGGATGTCCACACCAGGTGCAACACAATGAAATATTTTAATTCCACAGACATTCAAAAGCATAGAAAAGTTCACTGCACTCCCAACCAAATGGACAGGGCTATAATGCAATCAGTAAATATTAAACCTCATTAATAGTATTAAAAATGCATGTTGAGTGTAGCGAATTAGCCCGTATAATTATGAAAATTAATGATAACAAATTATTATTAGATTATAAATTTGCTACATGAGTGACTAATGTCACTGAGTCACAGTTCTAACATTTATGTTTAAAGTGTCCTGTATGTTTGCTAGTTAATTTATTTTCAAGATCTGAGATAAACTATCTATCGGTGCTTTCAGTATGACTATAAATGTCATTCATTCATTAAAGGGCTTAGTCCCTTTAATAATCTGGGGTCACCACAGCGGAATGAACCGCCAACTTATCCAGCATATGTTTTACGCAGCGGATGCCCTTCCAGCCGCAACCCATCACTGGGAAACATCCATTCACACAAGTACACTACGAACAGTATGGGGAGAACATGCAAACTCCACACAGAAATGCCAACTGACTCAGGACCCTTCTTGAGGCGATTGTGATACCCACTGCGCCACCGCGTTGCCCTATAAATGTCATGTAAAGTGGTATTCAAACTCATACTTGTAACATTTAACACTGAATAATGAACATAATCAGCCTCTAAGGTGATCATTGGCAGTATTTTATGATGTTGTAGAGTCGTGATTTTGCAGAAATAGACGTTGTCGCAGATGTTTAGAACAAAATCTCTGATTAACATTCAAAAAATAGGTAACACCATGGTATTAACAAACAATTGACTAACACTACTAGTTTAATAAACTAGTAATTAGCTGTGTATTAATAGTTAGTAAGGTAGAAGTTGGGTTTAGGTTTTGGGTAGAATTAGGGATGCAGAATAAGATCATACTTCATAACTACTAAAAAACAGTTGATATCTTAATAATAGATAATAAGCCAGTAGTTAATAGCATGAATTGTGACCTAAACTAGTGTTAATAAAACTACTTTTCATCACGTTGCAGCATCACGTTGCATGTAGTTAGCAAGGTTATTTTAGGAAGCTAGAACTAAGACTAAAACTATTGGTCAAAAAACATTTTCGTTAATTGAAATAAAATAAATTCACAATGGATGAAAAATTCAAGGTTAGCAAGACTAACCACAGTCACTGAAAAGCTATATGAAATAAAATAATAATTAGCAAAACTAATTTGTTGTCAGAATTCATTAGCACTCATTCTTCATTGTAAAATATGCTGCTGTTTGTAGAAGTACCTTTAGATGCGCATGATTATATACAAAAACTTATTTTCTATAGAAACTAAACGTGTTCAGTCTTTTCTTTGCCATTTGTAAGCTAGGCAGTTTTATCCACATATATAGTATGATCTTTAATATAAATTCTTCATCATTTTAACTTTTATTAATTGAATTTGTATGGTTTTGAATTTCGTGTTTGTTCAAAGAATAATTCTATTTTTATTACTAAGAGGCCTGCATAACACAATGTAAGCTGTGCAAATACTCGAAACTGGACGTGTTTCGTTAACTCTGCTAAACTATAATTACTAAAACTGAAACTAAATATATAAAAAAACTAAATAAAATTGTGTTGACAAAATAAAATTGAAACTATAACTCACACAACCATTAATAAAACAAACTAAACTGAAATGAAATAGAATAAACAGCAAATTTAAAAGTAGTATTGAAACAAAAACTCAAGTTTAAAAATGATAAACTATAATAACCTTGATTGTTAGGACATGTTAATAATGTGGGTTTTGTAAAGAAACAATACGTAAAATGAAATCTCATAAAACATGCTGCAGATCCAGATGCAATGCTGTTAATGGATACTGGATCTTCACATCTTCACTTAAAACGAGAATTGTGCAGGGGGATTTTTTTGCCCCCTTATCTTGAATTTGTCAGGCATTTTTGATCATTTAGGCGGCTTTTGTAAAATTGTAAAATATTAATAAAAGTCCTAAAATCTGTTTTGTAGTTATATAATATAGAGAAGTCCATCATAAGTTACTAAGTGAAATCTTCAAATGTGGCCATCATGTCAGAACCACAAATACTTAATTGACAGTATTTTATGGTGTTTTGTTGTTGCCATTCATATTAAATGAACTCAATCTATTCATCTATTCTAGATTTTTAACTGTATCCAGTAAGGGAATGAACTGTTATCCAGTTAGGATTTTTGTTTTTATTATAGTATGATTGATAAAAATAAATGTGCACATAAATGTGTAAATGTCTGAGACAAGAAACCACTTAGCAGTCACCTAAAAAGCCTTAGCAAACTGCTTAGCAATGCACTTACAACGATTCAGAACACCTTAGCAACCACAAAGCAACATACTGGCAAACATAAGCAACACATTAGCATTGTGGCAGCATTTTCTCAACAGCAACAAGAAATGTTTTCACTTCATGGAATGTCTCACTTGTTCTCCCTTCCATTTCTCTCACAGCTCCTGAGGAAGAGGCACATAGGAAATGATATAGTCACAATAATATTCCAGGAGCCGGGAGCCCTTCCATTCACCCCACAGAATATCCGCTCTCACTTCCAGCACGTGTTTGTCATTGTCCGTGTGCACAACCCTTGCTCTGACAACACCTGCTACAGGTTGGCCTTGTTTCCATAGCAACCCTTTCTTGCATGTTTGGCCTGTAGCCGATGATAACTGAGATATGTAATGAAAACACAGCTCAGCGAGTAAACGCTCTGCTCTGAGTGGTTGAAGTAAGTAATCATCTCTTTCTCATTTTTTATAGTGTGGCAGTGACCCGCATGAAGGACGTCCCTCCGTTTGGTCCGCCACTACCTTCAAATGGCATGATGTTTCGTGACTCTGCTGCCTTCCGCTCTTTCCTGCTGGCCAAGATCATTAATGCAGAAAATGCCGCTCACAAATCGGAGAAGTTCCACACCATGGCAACCCGAACACGCCAAGGATACCTGCGGGACCTGGCGGAAAACTGTATTTCCACTACACCGCTCGACACTGCTGGCAAAC
The DNA here is from genome assembly GCA_903798125.1 of Danio choprae. Lineage (NCBI taxonomy): Eukaryota > Metazoa > Chordata > Actinopteri > Cypriniformes > Danionidae > Danio > Danio choprae. Next base: position 4,035,960 of record CAIGQW010052771.1, read on the forward strand.
TGAACAATCTCATCTCTTTGGCTTCTAAACGCAAGGAACGTGTCCGAGCTCGAGAAGGAGCAGAAATGGGTGCCACGGGAGCCCTTGTTTGGCGCGTTCTTGCGCAGGACTTTAGCGGTGGAGGTGCCGAGCTTCCCTGTGCTCTAGCCATCTCCAATGAGTATGTTGTGCTGGCGGACTGCTCCACCAAAGAGGTGGTGTTTAACTGTTTCTGTGCTGATGTGATTGGCTGGACGGCAGAGAGACTTGCACTGAAGGTTTTCTACGGCAGAGGAGACCATGTGGCCTTACGGGTACCTGAGGGCAATGCGCAAGATATCAGAGAGGTGCTGCAGAGACTTAAGGTACTGAATGATGCAACTTAATTAAAGTGCCAAAAGCCCTATTCAGATGGCAGTTGTTTCTCATGGGGACCTCTCTAAAAAAAATGGTCATCTGTGAATCCATAGGTCATCTGTGATTAAACACATGCTTTCAGATAAAGATAAATTGGAGTTAGTATTTAGTTAAACCTTAATTTAATATATATTTTTAATATTAATAAAACATATAGGAAATATTAGGTAATGGACTTATTATTTCTGTCAATAATAGGTATTTGTTTAAATGGGTTTAATGTGCTTTCAAAATTTTGCCTTTTTAAAAATGTACAAATCAACCGCTATGTCTTTAAGACTAAAAGCTTGTCTGTTAAACCTGGACAAAAGAAATGTAATCTGCGTTTTTGTAAAATTATTTTGTATTTTATGTCCTTATTTATGTAATTTATGTTTATTTATTTGAATACAGTTTAATTTCATTTTATTATTTTTTTTATTATCATTTTTCATGTGGGGGTCAAGATTCAAAATATATGCATGATGGATATTATCTTATTACTCAATGTAAATTTCTGACATGTTTTTGCACTAAAATGTTCAATAAAAATATAATAAAAAAATGTCGAAATCAAAAGAAAACAATTAATGCAAACTTACATTTAAAATATATATATATATTTGGCCTATGTGTTTATATATAATTGTAAAGATTTGTAAAGTTTTTATTATAATTTATAGTATTCTGCATAGTACTATAAAATGTAACATCTTTGTTCATCTTCAAACACAAATGAAGATATTGTAAGTGAAATCTGAGAGCTCCCTCATCCTCATAGACAGCAACATTCCTGAAAAGTCCAGAAAAATACTTTAACAATTTCTTCTCTTCAGTGTCAGTATATTGCTCGTGTTCATGAGCACTGTGCAGTGATGTATAGTGAGGTAATACGTCAGAGGTGAGTCCTATACTGACACTGAGGAGAAGAAACTGTTGAATAAAGTTGTTATTTCAGTTTTATGTACATACTCTGAAGGCATACAATCTGTTTTGAGGTTGTTTTTGGTACCTTTCTGGACTTTCTGAACAAATCGGGAACCTTGCTCCAACATTGGAGGATGAGGACGCTCTCAGATTTCACTTAAAACACCTTCATTTATGTTCCAAAGATGAACAAGGTCTCAGGTGTTTGGAACCACATGAGGGCAAGTAATTAATAACATTATTTTCATATTTGGTTACAGTGGTTACATATTTTAAATAGCACCCAGTTTCTGTATTGTAGCATTGATGCAAAATTATTTTTGTAAAAACTTTCATGCATGAGATGACACTTTTCTGATGCAGCCAAGTGCAACCCTACTGTGCATTTCTGTGGTCAAATAGGATTCACAAAAAGACTTTTGGATTGAACTCCTTTTAGAAACTCAGATATGTGGATTTGGGCAGCAAATAAATCACCATACTACCTTGATGTTTGTCAAAAAGCAGTAGTTAATTCGGCTGGGTATTTTCAAAAGGGTGTTGAGAGGGAAATACCGACAATCTGGATTTGGTTGGCAATAAAAGCACAAACTGCCGCCTGTAAATGGTGTAAATCCCTTATGCCCTTCTGAGAAACATTTACCATCAGAATATGGATAAAGAATTGGTTTGCATTATGCCATTTACCGAGTTTAAGCTTCTATTTCTGTTTTTTTTCCTTGCAGACTTTGACTGTAGGTTGTGAGACAGTTGACATGACGTTGCGTCGTAATGGATTAGGTCAGCTTGGTTTCCATGTGCGTTTGGATGGAACAGTGTCTGAAGTGGAGGAATATGGTTTCGCTTGGCAGGCGGGACTTCGACAGGGAAGCCGGTTGGTAGAAATCTGCAAGGTTGCCGCGGTGACACTGTCCCATGAGCAGATGATCGACCTACTGCGGACATCGGTCACAGTAAAAGTGGTCATTATCCCACCTTTCGAAGAAGGAGGAGCTCGCAGGTTAGTATCTGGAAATTTGCACATATTTTGGGGGTTTGACTTTATTGTTTCTGCGCAAGTGGTGCTGTAAACGACTGCTGTTTGAGAAATCAGTGACCTCCTGAAACCGTAAACCTCACAAGACGTGCAGTGTTATTTATTACGTTACAGAAGCCACATCTGAAGCAGCACATGTGGTATATACAGAGTTTTTGTTGTGGTGTAGAGGAATTACAATAGGGTTTATGCTGAAATCACAGGACCAGACAAAGTCAGTTTATAGAGAAACTTCTAAGATAATCAGCAAACTTAGCCAGTTTTTTTTATTTTGCTATTTTATTATATCCACATGTCAGTAAGAAAAAAAAAAATTCTTTGATTCAGAACAATTGATTTTTAGTTCTCAGTGTTTAATTTTTATTTACTTAAAGCTGAATGTGTATTTAAATCTGATGTTCGGGAGCCCTAACATGATGTATCAGTGAAATTTTGAATCTTGAAATATAAGTCAGTGTCTGTGGTGGATACAGTACATAAAGTCAAACACTTAAAACTAAAATGTAAAAGTACAAATACATTACTGAAATATACTACTGTAATAAAAGTCATAGATACCCCTTTTATTTTCACTCAAATAAAACCTAGCCTTTTCACAAATGTAGACAGGTCCACATTGAAGAATGTCATAAAGCAAGTTTGAGAAACACTCAACACTTTTTGAGCATATTTAGTTCACATCTGACAAAGTTGACTTTCGTTTACAATAATAAAAGCATAAAAATCTAAATTAGTAACTTACTAGAAATTACGAGAAAATAATCTTTAAAGTTGTCCAAATTAAGTTCTTAGCAATTTGTACGATTCAAAAATGAAGTTTTGATTTATGTACAGCAGGTAAAATAAATATTGAACACATCACCATTTTTCTCAGAAAACATATTTCTAAAGGTCAAATGCTTTCAGAGAAAGAAAATAAAGCTGTAGAATGGCCCAGCCAATCACCTGACTTAAATCCAATATAAAATACTAATTAAAGATCAGAATTGATAGACGAGACCCACAAAACCATCTAGATTTTTACACTCTACTCGGGTGTGAGTTTTTCACACACTTCAACAGAGTTGGGCACCTTTGTAAGCGGTATGCACCGGACAGAATCTGCATATGAATTTCGGTGCCTAATTTCAATGCCACTGGTGCTGCGACAAGGACGTACGAGGCATCAAAGGCACACATAAGTACATAAGTTGTGTCACACCATCTCTAAACATTTAATTGTAAACAACTTTGAGGGATACAGTTTGACCAACCAACTTTAAGGCAGAGGAATGCATTGTCTTTGACAGCTTGCGACATCATCTGGCACTTTCAGTGACTACGTTTACATGGACACCAATAGTCTGACTTTAATATGATTAAGACAATACTTTGATTAAGAGTCGACCATGTAAACTGTGATTTTTGATTATCTTAAAGGACCACAGACACCCGCATTGCGAAATGCAGAGGTTTTTTTTTTCCATTCAGTGTGCGTTATCAAAAATTCCATTAAAACAACACTCTTCTACCAGTCCTTTATATTCTCATTCAATACCTCAGTTTGTCATGGGTTATACAGAAATTTAAGTACAGACATTCCGAAGCACAGAATTTTTTTTTATTTAATTTGAAACGGTTTATTTTAGTTTCGAGATCTACTGCTGCTTTCAGTAGTATGGCAATAAATGTCTAGTAAAATGGCATTCAAACTCACATTGTTAGCATTTAACACTGAATAAAGCACATGAGGTGTACCTGAGGTGATCATCTCATCAAGTTTTCTGTTTTTTAGCTGCAAAAAATAGAAACCGTTTTTAAAATATAAATTCCAGGTGTTGGTTAGGACAAAAACTTCTTTTAATATGAAAATATTCCTTCTATCGCGTACCGTTTCTTTTATTTAGAACACGATTTAAATTACCGTTTAGGCTCAACGGCTCGCTCCTGTTGGTTGTCAATCTGGCAACCTGCACTTGCATGTGTTTTGATCCAGGAATGCATTACCTAGTTCAACCACTGGGTGTCAAACTTACATACTGCACCTTTAAATATGTTTCAGTAGTTCAGTACTTTCTCCTTGTGTCATTTTATTGTTACTAAACAGGTTTTTATTTTGGTTTTTTTGTTGCATTTAATTTTTAAGATTGTAGTGTTTGGGTTTTTACCAAAATCTGGTTCAGTTCCCTGTCAACACCTCTTTTAGAAATATTATTCCCAGGAAAATACATGACGTGTTCAATACTTATTTTCCCCGCTGTAGGTTAGGATATGTTCACAGAACATGAACTTTACTTAATATTCAAATGATCTTTGTCATAAAACAAAATTTGATAATTTTTCACTCATGTGATGGATTGTTGGCTATCCCTACAATTATACCTGTTCAACTGAAGACTGTGTCTGTTAGGGCATTTGCTGGAAAGGAAATGTAGAGACTGGGCCTCTTGGAACTTTTAATTGAATCGCTCTGCAGAGGACAAGCCATTAGCCCAACAGTTGTATCAGAATGTAATGTAGCATTTGTGACTCCATTAAATTCATTCCACTTTGATAAATCATTAACAAGAACACCATAAAAGACCGTCAAGACTCCAGCCTGTCTCATAGTCTAGAGACAAAAGCGCCGGCTGCTCACTTCATTTAGTGTGATGATGATGTTCCCAAAATCCAGAGAGAACATCAACTCTGCTACATCTGTTTGAAAGAATGCCAGTAAGAGCCTAAAAAACGAACATTTTATCAGTTATATATCAAACATATTATAAAGTATCATTCTAATACAATTGGTGTAAAGTATTTAAATGGATATTCACCCGAAAAATGAAATTCCCTTATTATTTACTCTCCCCCATGAGTTTCTTTCTTCCACAAAAAAAAGATATTTTGAAGAATGCTGGTTGCTGAGACCCATCAATTTTTGTGAAGAAAAAGTACATACTGTTGAGTGTGTAACAGAAGTGTTTGCAAGCATTGGGACATGATACTTCCCCATTAACAGACAGTTATGTTGCTTAGTTACGTTCCCTGTCAACCATCTCGACACATCATTCACATTTCTTTCATATTTAATTTCTCACCATATTGGACATAATGCATTCAGAAGTTAGACTAAACACCTCTGTAAAAAAGTTTATATTGTTGCAGTTTAAATATAATGCGAGAAATGTGGTTTATATATTTTCCAGTAGGTTAGGTATTAATTAACAGTCATTCAAACATTATAATCAAAGCCTGTCTACTTAACGGTCGATCTTGCATGTCTGCCATATTTGTAGTTTATCACTTTTTACCCGTGTTTGTAGTTCTAATCGACATCACATCCAAAGTATCGTGAGCAGCATTAGTGGTTAGAGTATGCACGGATCTGTACTTTGAAAATAACAGACCATTTGGGTAACTTAGGAAAGATTATGACTGCATACTATGATTTGGACATGCTAATTCTATTTTCAAATACTATTTAGAATGGATAGTATGCAAATTATGCGAATTAGGACATTTTGACAATTATGACAAAGTAAACGATGACAATTTTCATTTTTGGGTGAACCATCCTTTTAACAACCACCATTTTAAATTGAATAACAGCAGATAATTGTAAATTGTATTACGGCAGATGTTTATGGTCGATAAATTCTTTGATTTCAGACATGCTTTGGTTTATGAGGAAAATCACAAGGAAAATGCTTTTGTGAAATGCTGATATTTTTATGAGCTGCTGATGTGAAAAAATGCTGCATGTTACATTGCACATTTGTAGAATTACAATGCAGTCTTCACAATTTGATAATCATTCTAAAACACATCACATTCTCTAGCATTGTTGGTATTAAAGTAGTTACCTGCCAATCAGTAAGTTCTTTCACTCTCATTTGGCGCTTGGCAAGTGTTAATTTTAGAGCCTGATGCCAGATACACAATTACAGCGCAGCACAGCTGAAATCCTCCTCAATCCTGCATTCCTTTTCTCTGAATAAGACAAACACAAAATATAAGCGCTGTCAGTGTTTACACTTTCACAGAATAGACGCTCTCTGACAGAACCTCAACTCAGCAGCAGTTATTCTCCACAGAAAACAGCAACTTTAAGCGTAAAATCTGGGCAGCAGCACATTTCAGATCTGACAGGGCTGCTGTTATTGGGGGGGTTTTTTGGGGGGGGCATCTCCCTCTAGAGATGCATTCTTGTTTTGGAAAGATTAATGATGAGCCTCGTGGCTGAATTAATGTTGCTTGTTGCAGATGCCCGCCGGCTGCTACCCCGCTGACATAATTCAAAGATTCGGTTTCACTCTTTTTATAGACGATACCGGGAAAAAAAATCATTACATGTATCTTCAAACGAAAAGGAAGAAGCTTTTGTTTTCTTGCTCATACCTCCTCTTTGTCTGCTGCGCAAACACACAGGCGCACACAAATACACACACAGGCAGGCAGGCAGGCAGGCAGGCACTCACCAGATTTTGAGAACGTTGGCAGACGCCTCAGTTCTCTGGGGAACAGTGAGTGGGAGTGTGTGAGAGAGAGAGAGAGAGATAGAGTGTGTTAGAAGAGGAGAGGAGAGAGGGATGGAACAGTTTACAAATGAAAACAGTCATTATGTGAAGCCTCAGTTTCAAAGCGTCGAAAAGGTACGTATACAGCTGCGATTTAGACTTTTAAACTTGCACATTTTACATCTTTTTTTTCAAATATAATTTTTCATAACTTTGCATATCCTGATCTCATAAGGAAATGTAACTATTTTATGTATTAGTGCGAATTTATATGATTAAAGTCATTTTAAAAGGAGGCTTCCCCCAAACCCCAGCCCTAAGCCTAGCCCTCATTTGGGTAGGCTTATGCCGGTATAAAAAATTTTTTTTTGCGATTAATTGCTGAAACTTTTATCACAGTATATGGTATTATCACGATATTATTGACCTGAGCTGCAAAAAATGATTACTTTAACAGGTTTAATAGCACAAAATACCTTGTGTACTACTTTATTGTACATACATTTTCAGATTAAACCGATGCTTTAACCAGATGAAATTGGAAAAGTGAGGAAAAATACTGTTTTTTTGTTTTTTTGTTTTTTTTTTTGGGTTTTTTTAACAGTTTCCATGTTACTAATAGTTTATTTAAACAATACAACTGCATTTTATTATTTATTAGCTCTATTTAATAAAACAATTACAACTTGTAATCAGATTACGACTACAAATTTAATGCACTATTAGGCATATACTAAGAAATTAACATGATTTTTATGACGTTTAGTTAAAATAACGATTCACTATTGGAGCCGTATTGAACGGTGTTATCATACAACCCTATAAATAGTCACAGATTTTTTTTGTCAATGTTTAACATGAAAATACTATTAAGCTAATTAACCAGTTAAGCATTTGGCACTGTTATGAAAACATTTTAATACATTTTAAGACTAGATTTGATCAAGTGACTTTTACCAGATGTCGTATTGGACATGCAAGGTGAAGACACCACTCAATGTTTGTTCAGCAAAATGTTTATTACTGTAAAACACAATCTATTGGATTGTCCTGCTTTTAATGACTGCAGAAGGCTTTTTTATTAAATGGACTCACTCAATGAGATATTCAACAATGTGTCACCTGGAAAATTCTTTCGAGTTTCTATCATATATTAATGTTAAAAATAGTGTCTAATTTATGTATTCATTTGTTTGTGATTTTAAATTGTATATTTGTTAATGAAATGTTTTTGCCCTGAAAATAACCGTTGTTGCTGACATGACATTAAATCAAAATATATGATATATGATGGCACTGTTATGAAGTAACACTACAAATACAATGTGAAAACACCCTAAAAGTATAAATAAGAAATAATTATTCCCTGTTTTTTGAAGTGCCCACATCACAATATATATTGAATTACTGAATATTGGCAGATGTCTAATTGGGGGATTAGCAAGTCATACTAAAATGTACGAATACGATCATACAAATGAATGCGAATTAGCCACTAAATCAAAAAACGTTCAGAATTGCTGTGAGATAGCGTTGGAATTTCTGCTGAGCGTCTGCTGTCTAATTACTCAGCAGCGTGTTTGATTGCGTGCAAAGCAGGACATGTGTTCGCTGTTGTGGTTCAATTACGCAAGTAAACTCCTTTTCAAATGTTCTCTGGCTTACACACATGCACCCCCCCCCCCCCCACACCCCCACCCACACTGTGCTGTGGAACGAAAGAGCGTGTTAATTACATGCTTCGACATGCTTGTCTCTCTGTCATTCAATCTCTTTCTCTTTCCCTCCTCTGTTTGTACGGCTTTCCCTCTCCGTGCTCCAATCTCTGCGTGCCGGAAACTACCGGGGGAGCAGATTGCATGAGACTCGAGGCTGAAATTAAATAAATAAAGGGGCTTTAATGAAGAAATCCATTCGGACGGCGTGTTTAGCATGCAGGGAGAGGATATAAAGAGCGCGGATGCTGAGGCATGTCTGAGCGCCTCCTCGCTGGGAAATAAAGTGGGAGGGTGTCAAATCCAGAGGAAAGAAACAGCCCTCCTCCTCTTTCTCTCTCCCTCCCGCTCTCTCGTTCCTCTTGTTATCATAGTGAAAGAGAGGATTGCAGTGTGTATGTGTGTGTGTGTCAGGGCTGGTTTGTACTTCAGCTGTCAGTCAGAGCCTCATGGCGCTGCTGTGGACATCCGATACAACAGTCTTCTCTACACGCGGAGGTTAGTGATGATGGGAAACAAAGAGAGAGGGTGGATGATGGGAAATGCTGGAGCTCAATTGTGTAACAACAATGAATAAGGCTGGAATGAACATACTTGGAGACGGAGGAGGAGGAGGTGATGGATGGATGGTGGACGGCAGTGAGAGAGGAGTGGTGTGGCTGACAGCACTCTTTCAGTGTTGAAGAGGAAGATCTCCAGCGCAGCAACACGAGGCTGTCTGTGCTCGTGGCTTTTTCCAGCCTTTGTCCACTCGTGGCTTAAGTCTCTTTGATGAAGCAAGCGTTTCATGTGTGCTGAAGAATTATTATGTCTTGTGTGTCTTAATGGCATTCGAAATAATGCATGGGCTGATAGTTGTATGAAAATGTGTCTCTTTTTCCCCCCTCTAAGTTCTGAATTATTTATGGTTGGGTCCAAAAAGTCTGAGACCACAGATTTTTTTAGTTAATTTATTTTATTCTATTTTTTTTGTAAATAAATTGTACATTTTATTCCATTTAAAGCTGTAAAAGAAAAAAGAAAAACCGAACTGAAATGTTATGAGGGAAAATAGGAAATATTTAACAGTAAGATCATAATATTACCTAACAGTGACCAGTATGTTTGTTGTAGTATTTATTCATCTTTAAAATTTAGTTAATATGATAATACAGTTGTTACTTTTGGTTTGTTTTTAAACTAAAGTGCATTAAATTATTCAT
>CAIGQW010052771.1:4045792-4057316 GCA_903798125.1 Danio choprae
ACTTACTACAGTAAATTATCCATAATTATATATATATATATCTAAATATATAAAAAAAAAGTGAAATAATGTTCTATCATTATTCAGCATAACATGTATATCTAATAATACCTATTCTGATCTTTACGTATTAAAATATAAAAGCGTTAACAACATTTACCTGCTATAAAGGTTTATGTTTTTTCTTTGGTTTAGGGCTAGTTTTATGTAATTATGGATAATTTACTGTAGTAAGTACTCAGTTCAACGAATTGAAATGAAGTGATTTTGCCATAGTTTAACTCGCGAATAAAACGTAGTAAGAACTTCTTTGTTCACTATATGTCATGTGGAGGCCTCTACTGGGTCACTGATCAAATAAGTACATTTGTAACATTGACCATGTGACTCTTTGTACAGATGGTCCGATGCTCTCGCTGGAGAATGTGATCTTCAGCTTTTACACAAACAGCTGCTGTCATTAGATCAAAACTCTTGAATATCCTCAAAATTCTTTAAATCTATTTGTTTTATCTGCTCAAAGTTAGTGTTATGTAATGATATATGTTGAAAAATGTGTTGTTATACATTTTTGCATCATTAAATATGAATCTATTGTTTGGAAATGAAATATTTATAACAGTGGCTTGTTATGCAGCCTAATAATATGGACCATAAAAAGTATATTTACATTTTTTAAAACTGCTTTTATTCCAGCCAAACTAAAAGCAATAGGACTTTCTCCAGAAGAAGTAAGTAAATAGGAAACATTGTAAAAGCACTTGGGAAATATTTGAAAAAGAACTTAAATTTAATAGGAGGGCTAATCATTTTACATTCAACTGTGTGCAATATTATAATGGTCTCAGTTTTTGGACCCTTTTGTAGGTGGTGGTGGGTTTGGTTTATATAAACACAGACTAATGGTTAGTATTCAGCTTCCATCCTCAGTCTCCAGTGTGTCAGCAGTCAGTCAGGACTAGTTGATTTGCCCTTGTGTTCTTTAGAAGAGAGTTTTTGGTGTATTAGACAGAAGCGCTGAGGGTCCTGCTGTGTTTTCTTTCTCTCCCCCTCCTCCTCTCGCCCTCCTCTGCTTCCTTTTGTCTCGTTTTGGCTTTCTGACTATTGGTTTGTCTGTCTTTTTCTCTCTCCCTGTGGATGGAGGATAATAATGGGTAGCAGCTTACTGTAATGATGATGATGTGTAAAATGTAGATGTCGGGGGTCAGGAGGTGATGATGCTAGAGTAGAGGCTGGAATATCAGGTGAATTTTGGGGGCTTTGATTGTGTTTTGGTAGCAGCCGGACAGGTGGGATTCACAGGATAACAATCTCGTGTGGTAGTCCTTGTAACTGTTGGTAAGCTTCATTTATTTGATCAGACCTATAGATAAAGCAGTGAAAATGTGAAATGTTATTGCAGTTTATTTAAAAACGCTGTTTTCTTTTCATTCAGTGTATTTTAAATGTAATTTATCTCAGGGATGCAAAGCGGCAATTTTCAGCCTCATTACTCCAGTCTTCAGTATCAAATGATTATTCAGAATCATTCTAATGTGCTGATTTGCTACATTTATCAGTGTTTAATGTTAATGAATAGAAAGTTCAAAAGAGGAGCATTTTTCAATTTTTGTTACATTTGTAAAAGTCTTTACTGTCATTTTTTATGCATTTTTGCTACATAGACACTATAACTACATTACATTATACAATTCATTATCACTTTCTTATAAAAAATGCATCTGGCTTTTAACATTTGAACATTTATGTAGATATGCTTGGGTGATGTGGCTAAAATCAGGATCAAATTTTTCATTTAATTTTGGCGCAATTAGCCAGGTGGCTTGTTCGTCAACATAAAGCATTGAGATGTTCATGGCGACCCGAGTTCAATTCCCGGCTGGAGGTCCTTTGCCGATTCTTCCCCTCTTTCTCTGCTCACTACGAATTCCTGTCTACTCTTTACCGTCCTATAAAATATAGGTTAAAAAACCTGTTAAAATGATTCAGGAACCAAAAATATTGTGTGACTTCATTGGTTTAACTGAAATTATACAAAGTTTGTGGTGCAAACAAGTAGCTCTGTTTAGTTCTGATTTGAAGCATAAACATTATATTGGACATTGATCAAATATGTTATCAACCACTCAGTCAATCAATTTATCAATCAATCTTTATTTGTCTCCCTAAGGTGAAATTTTCTTGGATGATAGAGAGTACATTTAGTGACAAAACAGCTATTAATAATATTTAAGCAAAAACATAATACATTCCACAAAAACCAACACCTTCCCCACCCAAAAAAACCCGTTTCCTATTTATCGTTTTATCGAGGTAGAATTATATACAATAATTATCATTATAGTTTTATCAAGCAGCCCTACATAGGGGTGGGAGAAGAAAAAAAAAATTCATTGATCACAATTCTTTCTTTAATAATTCTGAATCATAATTCTGAATCAATTCCCAAAACATTCAATTCTGCATTCTAATTAGATTGTGATGGTGCGGGCCAGCGTGAACGTGGGCTAGAAACGGGAAAATAATAATTGTACATATGCTGCTGATTAGAATTTAAAATTAAGAACTTTAAAGATGTGGCATGGTGCTGTGGTTCTCGTCCACTGTTCGAGTTCCTGCCGCGTCACAAAATGAAACCTTGCTGCACCAAAAAAACAAAAAAAACAAATCCTCGAGTTGACACACGCAGATCTTAGCTTCTTCTCTAGTATGTGACCAGCTTTAGAATCACTAAAGAATACGATGTCATTTGTGTGAAACATAGAAACTGATTACAATAGAATCGTATGTCACTCATGGCTTGAGTTTTGCAAATGAGAATAAAAATTAACTACTGCACACTGTAAATCTGTGAACAACTATATTTTAAATCAAGTTCTCTGTCTCTCTGAAATGGAAGCATTTCGAACATAATTTTCAAATATCCTTTTAACAAAAACATTTTTGATTTAAAGAAATTTCTTTATTAAAAGTTTCTCAACAAAGGTAATACTCTTGTTTTGGAACAAGAACTTTTTGTTCTTTGTAATCCGGAGTCTCAATATTACATCCAGAGCTTGTTCATGCTTAATATTACTTTTTTATTAATGAAATAAATATCTTTTGGTTTGTCTTTCATAGATTCCAATTATAAACAAACATAGAAACTCCAACTCTGCTTAAAATGTAAAGTTGGAAAGATGAATTTTCTCAGCCGATGCAATAAGAAAAAACGTCAGTCAAGAATCGTTTTGAAATCGAATCGTGACTCCCAGAAGTCTCTAAAGATAGCCTTACATGGTAATGGCTAAGAATGAAAGGTAATGAATGACCCCTGACTGCTGACAAACTAAATAAGGTTTGATGAAACTGTTGTCTAGGGGAAACCCGAATCAAAGGACAGTTACCTTGACTTGAGTCCTTGTGTGAAAGTGCTGACAGTGAAGGGGGGAGTCCAATACAGAGTGGCTTTGGGTTTCTCGTCCTCATCAGAAAGCAGAGAAACCCATGGGACTATGGTGCTGATCAGAGCGTTTCGTCCTCATGCTGTTTGGCATTTGGTTGGGGTTAGTGTACTGGTCAACAGGGATTTGGGACTAATCTGCCAGTGAACCAGACTCGCTGTGCTCAAGTACACACTCAGATTACTGCACAACTGTTTACTTAAATCATTCCCCAAAATCTCAAACCTTTAACACGGGATGAAGAGGTTTCGTCTGGAGCGAGGGTTGTCAGATGGTCATGATCAGCCTAGTCTCGCATAACCTGACTTTTGACCTGCAACAACATGTCTTGTGCTCATTTTAGTTTATTCTGGCCAAGAACCACTCATTTAGACAGGATTGTAACATTATTGACCACCATGGAAATATTATTCGAAGTAATGGTACATCTGGCTCAGTGATTGTGAATTTATGATCACTTTAAAGTGGTGTAGTGATTAAATATATCAGCTATCATATATTTATATACACTACAATTGAATTTTCTATTGCAAATAAAAGCCATTGTTTTTATTTTTCTACTCAAAAATACTAGAAAAACAATTATACTTTACAAAAATGTATAAGCGATAATTTTAAATATGGAAAAAAATAGAAATGTACAATTTCTAGTTTAGCATTTATCTGCAGACTGCCGATGACATTTCATCGAAATTTAAAATACAAATGTTGCCATTAAGAGCATAAAATTGGTCAAAATAATAAAAGGTGCCATGTTTTTCAATGTAATATATTCAATTTTAGACCAAATACCATACATTTTACCTTTTAACAGTTAAGAAATCAATATTTTGTGGAGTAACCCGGATTTTCAATTACGACAAATGAAAGTATTTGTTATTTTGACCAATTTGAGTCTTTTTCTAAGAAACAATAAGACTTTTGAAATTTGGAAGAAAGGTTGTTAACTGTAAAATGTTCATATATTTTCTCAAACACCTACCTAGTAAATCCAGTACATCTGAGAATATTCAGGTGGTCTCTTAATTTTTTCCACATCTGCATATATCAAATGTTATGAACTGATGGCAGGTTATAGCATCAAATGTGTTTACACTTTAAATCTGAATAGTTTGTGATGATTGTGTGTTGCAGGGGCTGTACGGAGGAGTACGAGATGAAGATGATGGAGCAGAAGGGAGAAGCGGAGCCAGTGGCTGCAGGCTATCGAGCTGGGCAGCGAACCCCAGTATGGCGCTGGGACAGTCCTCCTGCTACACACAGCTCTGGCCAACGCTGGACCCCCAGCGGACCCCCGCCAGTCCCCAGCCGCACACACAAAGCTCTGGTTCCCATTCCATACAGAGAGCCCCAACACATCTCTGCTAAACGGTGACACATTTCAGCATATGGTTGAAATCTGAGGGGGAAAAAAACTTATTGGCTATTTTTTATTTTTTGGGCTTTGTTTTTCTTCTCACTAGCTATTTCCGTCTCCTCCCACAGGCCTGTCAGTTACCCAGAGAACCATTACATTGTGTCGCCTCTTGCTGGAGACAGAGGGCCATACAGAAACCCTTCGGCTAGTTTCTCCAGTCCAGGCTCCGGCTTCAACTCCACTGCGTTGGGGGTGCCGGGACTCAGTGGACCCTTCGTCCGCTATAAACCCTCTCGAGACGGGTCAGTTGTGGTCCATTGTTGTTAAGAAAGACTTGGGGAAAATGATGTCTGTTGTTATTTTAGAATAGAAATAGAGCGACACGTGTCAAAATCTGAAAGCCACACCCACTGAGGGGAAACAGTCCAACCCTCTCTACTCACTTTCTATTGCAGGAAGCTAAAATGCAGCAAGGGATTTGCATCTTTGATAAACTATGACAATTCCCTTTTTGAAAAGTAAGAATGAATAATAAATCCATATGGAACCATCTCTTAAAAGTGATGGATTCATATGGATTATATGGATCCATGTGGATTTATGGAGCCCAACTGAACCAAACTCTTGCCCACCTTTTCCAATCGGGCGAGGGCTGGCCAACCAAACCAAACAGACTAGTCAAATCAACTGGTATATGGGGGTCAAAAGCACCTGAGAACGGTTTGGATAGAAACTGAGAAATTAGCTTACAGAAAAAAAACTATGTATAAAACTGACATTTGGATATTTGACTTTCCAGTGACAAAATGTTTACGTAGGCAGGACCCCACAGTTTAGTCATTCTTTTTGCACATGCTTCATTTTATTGCGTGTATCCACTTTTGCCTTCTTATAGACTGGGTTTTATGGCTCAGTAGCCTAAAACGTAGTTGTGTGTTTTTTTTAGCTTGTTTACTGTACACCATGTCAAACAACAGCTTTTAGGCATTGTTAGGTTATTTGTCGTTAATCAGAAACGACAAGGAGACAGCCTCCCACAATAGAAAGTCAATGGAGAGGGTTGGATTGTTTTTCCCCCCTGGTATGGGTGTGGCCTAAATACACACTGTCTCTAAAAGAGAATTTGACAGTTCCTGTCACTAACATGATTAGCTGAACCAGTTACTGGGAACTAACTGTGATGTTTTAAGCATTTTGACACTATAGAAACACACACACACACATTATACTTTGCCTTATGAACTGGTGATCATTCTTTTTTTACATGGATACTGATAAACAATGTCATATGAATTTGTTACATTAATTTGACCTGAAATTTCTTCATGCGTGAAATAAAAGACCAGAAAAGGTCATTAAATTTAAGGGGTGTTTACTTGACAGTTTTCAATTAAAACATCATTTTGGCCCTCCGTTTACACAGCCTGAAAATGCAAACCTTTGAAGAAAAGAGTGACATCATGTGCAAGTTGACAATGTAAGCAATGCTATACTATTGGACCAATTGTGTGCAGGCCAGTCATTGGTGCAGGCACATTCCTTTATAAAATGATATCACCAACTACTGGCCTGCAATGCAAAATATAGTGTGTATTAGAATACATATTATATATAGTATCATATTATATATACAGTATATAGTGCAAATTTTTTTAACACTTATTAATATAGTATTTTTTGCAGATGTTGTACAAAACAATACAATACAAAAATAAATAAAATGTTTCTTTTTTACATTGTACATGTATCCTAAATTTTCACATTTTTGGAATTAAAAACTAACTTTTAACTTGAACAGAAAAAAAACTCAAAATAACTTCGACAACACCATGTCATTTGCAAGACAATAAAAAATTAAAGCACAATGGTCAAATGCATCCATTTAGCATGTTTGTTTAGAAATTCAATTGACAAGTGCAGTGTAGTGGAATTCAAAACAGGTTCTGGGTGAAAATTCCCAAACGATTTTGTCATTAAAATGGAAAATTCAAAAGAACATATGTGGCTAAATGAATCACACTTCCCAATTCTTCAGCATGTTTTGCATTGGAAACTAATACAACAAGAGCTGTAAATTTCAGGGTGGAAATGAACATCTTCAGGCAGTGTTTAACATCTTGAGTGGGTGTGACTGATGGTAAAAGAGTCTGTGGTTCAGGCATGTTTCAGCTAGACCTCCACTGCTGATTCACAGGCTTATTGTGTGTGTGTGTGAGTGTGAGAGTGTGAGAGTGTGTGAGTGTGTGAGTGAGTGAGTGAGAGATTGTCTATGTATATAATGCAAAGGTCATGGCATGTACAGGCACTCAGAAAAACTGTTTAATCAGAAGAACTTGGTATGAATGTTTTTTCCCCCCAATACTGAATCCCTGAATTGGTCACTATAAGACTAGAAACAAAAAAAATCTCATTTATTTTACCCTTATTCAGTCCCCTATTCAAGTCGCATACATTCATATTTAATGCAGTTATAAAAAGTGGGTCACTGATTAGCATATTGTGGTTGTTCTCCATCTAATTAAGGCTTGTCCCCTTCAAACACCAGCCCCATGGCAAACACCTTCCATATTTAGAGAGCTCACAAAGAGATTTCAAGGAAGACTAATTCAGCTTATTGTGTTTTTGGCCCCGTTTACACCTGCTATTAAGATACATTTTCGTCAACCTGAAATATTTTTGTAAAAGATGTTTGAAATGTTTTGACCTTGTCCACTTTCTACCACTTTTAGAGGTTAAAACACATTTGATTGGATTGCTTTTGAAGTGAAAACACTTTTGTGGTCGAATGTATTCAAACATTTACAAAAGATCACTTACACACCCTCAATTTATGTAATGTGGTATTTATGGGACATGTTGTGGGAAACAGCATCAGAACAAGGTATTCATACTTCACAGTGTTGTATCTCAATACACACAGATTACAAATGAAATAAATTTAGCTTCGCTGCTTGGCCCCTAACGTAGTCTCCGTCCATGGCATAACATGGGTTCATTCATTCAATCCTATTCACTTCAACTGACCAATAAAATGCATGGTAAAGGGAAGGTTCACCCCAAAAAATCCCTCCAATTTTTCCTCAATGTTCCTTTCTTTTGTGTTCAACAGAAGAAAGAAACTCAAACCGGTTTGGAACAAGTAAAAGCAAAGTAAATTATGACTGGATTTTCATTTTTGGTTCAACCCTTTAAAACCAGGTGGAAACAAGGCCATGGACCATATTTTAATGTTCACATGAAACCTTGTTAGCACAGATTTCTGGTCTTGTGCTAGCAATAAATACATGCAAGTTTATCCTCCCAAGAAATGTTTTTTTTTTTGCTAAAATAAAACACTTTTTGATGTTTATTTAGTTTAAAAATGTATATACTATCAGGTAGTTAATTCTAACTTTTAGCAGACTTTGAAGTTGTTTTAACTTTGTCACCTATTTTCAATTTGACTCTTAGTCCTGTATTTGTGTAAATGTCCCTGTTAGTTTTTATCAGATTTAGTCAACTTTATTTATTTAGTCAGGTTTTCGGCAGACATTTAGTTAGTTGACTAAGTTTTAGTTAGTCAAATAGTTTAATCTAGTTTTAGTCTTAGTTTAAAAACAATAGTCAATTAAATGTCAGTTAAAAAGTGTTTTTGAGTCTGGATTTAGTCCAGATTGAAACCTTGACATATTAGCAATAAGATTATTATTAATTAACCTTACAGTTAATCTAAAATGAGATTATTTTTCCCACATTAGATTCACCTTCTCATAACAATTTATGTGCATGATCGTTTCTCACAGGAGAGGCTGGAACAGATGCGCATTACTTCTTAACTGTACTGCCTGTTGTCTGACTTGACTCAATTATTTCTAGTGATGTCTTTTTGCATTAGGCTATTTGAAGGGTGGAACAAAGTGCCTCTGAGCCCAGATTTGACCCGCAAACCACCAATTGAATAGCCCTATGGCTTGAAAGTTGACAGTTGACAGTTGACAGGGCTACTGTGGCACTAATGTGACTGAAAACTATTAATGTGTGCGCTTTGACCTGCTCATCTAATGAATGAACTGTGCATCATAACTAAAAGATTTTTGGTTAGTTTTTAGCTTTTTAAATACATTTTAGTCTTGTATTTGTTTGTCAACTTTTTTATTTCTATGTATTATAAAGTTTTCCTGACTTCTGAGCAGTTTAAAGTGTATTAGAGTGTTCTAGAGTGGTGTTAGAGTACTGTTGGTCTGTCAGTATTTGACATGGGCTGTTTCTGGTGGTGATTCAGCAGGATGTGCTAATGAGTACTATTAATAGTCCCATCAGATTCAGCTGAACATCACTCAGACCCACAGGGTGACGAGTGACAGAACACTCAGGCTCCAACAGACTCAGGACTCATTATGGTGTGTGTATGATGCAAACCTAGTCACACTGTTTCAAAACCGGCCCCTGTTGGGTTTCTTAATGTACACAATTTGCTTGAATGGCTTTGTTTTACCAAATAAACTCAGAATCTTGCTTGTTCAAAAGGTTGCTATTGAGATATTACTTAACTATTTAATTTCTTATAAATATACCTGGTTGACATGATTTTAGGAAGATAAATGAGAATATATTCAGTGCTAATTTGTTCATGTTTGTTGTGCGTGTAGGTTTGGGTCTGTACAGCGGCCTCTCCAGCCATTTGACCCACATGTTACTGTCGACGTCTCGAGCGGAGAATCATCATCTGGTTTTACTAGTCAAGAAAGCACAATGGAGCGCAACAAGTCAGGTAAAAAAAAAACACTGCAAAATTACAAAGACTGGGTGCATCAGTCTTCAAAACTGTTTTTAAAACTGTATTTTTTTGGTATGTGGCACTATCACTTTGGCTGCATTCACACTGCGAGGCTTAGTACTCAAATCATATTTTTTCTCAGATCTGATTTTTTGCATAGCTGTTCACGTTGTTATAAATGTGGCCTATATCAGATTTGCAGTGTGAACAGATCATGGTCCGCATGTGCAAAAGTACAATTACGGACAGCACAAAATGTCTAATTATGCACACAATGTGTGTACTGTATGAAGTAAGCACGTTGTCAGATTATGCCTAATATGAATATTGCCCTTTACGCAGACAACCGTGGTGTTTTTTATGAACTGTAAAGGGTTGTTCTGCTCCTTCTCATGTGTATTTCGCCATTTGAAACCTAAAATAAGTCTCTTGTGATTGAAACCACTGATCATTTGTGATTTATGACAGCTGCGGTGCGCGTCTTTCTGACCACCGGTGTAGTGGACTCATCAAGGTTTAATGATAACTGTGAATGCGGAGTTAGTTTATCTGCGTTTTTCACAGTTATTTAATTTTACTTCGTTATAAACAACAGGCATGTGCAGAAAAGGGGTTTGGGTGATTAATCACCTGCCCTTTTTTTCTCTCTGAGAGAAAGTTCCCTCTTAAAATGAAAGTGCCCCTTCTTTGCATACAGATCCCCTATTCGCAACAATCTCTTCAGCTTCGGGATCAACCCGTGGCCCGATCGTTAACCAGATTGGTTTACAAGCACCAGTTTTGCCTTCAAATTTTTTTTCAAAATGAACAACCAACTCTCTGTGGTATAGTAATTGCCCTGTGTGCCATTCTACTATACTGCTGAGGAGTAGATGATGTTTGCAGCACAGCATAATGACGCATGTTGCTCAAAGATTATGTAAAAGTCACATGAAATACATAACCGTTCTAACTGCTGTCACATTGCAAAACATCAGATCTGTGTCTGATTTAATACTACATATGAAAGTGGCACAAATCTGAATTAAAAAGATCAGATTCCATGCGATTTGAGCTGTTCACACTGTCAAGACAAAAACAGATCTGAGTCACAAGTGGGCAAAAAAAATCTGATTCGGGCCACATTTGCCTGCAGTGTGAACGTAGCCTTTGTGAACTCTGCCCTCTGTTGGATAAACAGAAAACATGCCTTTTTAAAATATTAGATTGAATATCGTTGAGAAACTGAAAACAGTTCTTTCTTGGTTTTCTGATTTAAATTTAATATAACTAAAATAAAGTTTAATAGAAAATAAAAAACTAATGAAAATGAAAGATGCAAATGTAAACCAATAGAGAAAATGAGGAAAAAAAATATAATTTTATAAAAAATACAAAAATAACACAGACACAATGACTTACTCAAACATCTGATTATTAAGAACAAAGAAGAGAGCCATTCTCTTTACAAAGGCCACATGCACACCATAGCTAACTGTTAACTATAGTTGTCAGATCAGCTTTTAGTGTTTAATATAGTTTAATATAGTTTTGTCATTTCTAGGAGTAAGAAAATCTTCTGTACAGTTTGGTGAACTAAACCAAGCTAAACAGTTTTTAATGATGTACTTAAATCCATATAAGTGATGTCTCTCTTTTCTGTATACAAGGTGCAAGAAATCACAGTGGTCAAGGTGCATCCTGACTCAGTGATGTTGCTAGATTTGCTACAAAAACAGCACAAAAAAGTAAAAA
This sequence comes from Danio choprae, assembly GCA_903798125.1. Taxonomy (NCBI): domain Eukaryota; kingdom Metazoa; phylum Chordata; class Actinopteri; order Cypriniformes; family Danionidae; genus Danio; species Danio choprae. The sequence continues at coordinate 4,057,083 of CAIGQW010052771.1, forward strand.
CACAAAAGTTAATTTTAGCAAAATATAAATAACAAAATATTGCTACCTGCACCTGCTCATTTTTTATTCTTATTTTATTTTATTTGTAGACTTGACAACAACACTACAAAAATGTGTTTCGCAAAGCAGCCTTCCAGACATAGACAAAACATGTTAGTGCAAAAAGTGTAAATATTAGTATCAAAAAAAGTTTGTGTGTATATATATATATATATATATATATATATATATATA
>CAIGQW010052771.1:4085549-4098155 GCA_903798125.1 Danio choprae
TCTCTGATGAAGTGCAGCCGATGAGTGTATCAGTTGTTGTTTTTTTTAGCTGGTTTTACCTTCTCTGGCCACAAAGACCCGCCCAGACAACTTGGTACATGCAGGTAATCGGAGAGCATAGGGGTTAAAAAAACAGACAGGCACCAGCACACACACACATACACAAACCTCTCAGACTGTGTTGTTTGTATTTGTATCAATTACCTGGGGAAGATGTCAGGTGGACAAAGGAGTTATTTAAATATGAAGGCAATCTTATTTCCTAATCAAATAAGGGTTCCAGCATTTGTTAGACAATTTGGTTAAAGATGGCATGGCAGAAATGTATACAGTATATTTACGCAAGTAATGATGTGAAGGAGAACCACGGGAGGTTTGCTGTTTGTGGGGGAAAACAGGGTTTTTTTTTAACTAAAAGTTCCACAAAACATTTGAGACAAAGAACATTTAGATAGCATTATATACGTTTATTACATATCACAAAATGGAATATAAAAAATAAAATAACTATAAGGTACAAAACACACCTCTATAAAAAGAGATGCTGTTTACAATTAGGACAAAAACTCCCTTTACTAAATGAAATGATCCAAAAAAAAAAAAAAAACCTCTTTGGTTTGATCAGCTGCATAATTTTTTGTTTGTACGTGAATGTGGAGTGAAAGTATTAAAAAGTGAACAGAACGAACATATATAATTCGGATGACTAAAATACATGTGCATTAACATAGTAATCATTACATTCTGGAAGAGTAATAGCACTACTCGGGGACAAACACATACACACACACGCGCACAGCCATTCCCTTACTTTCCAAAAAGTTAAAACATTGTCCAGGTGCTTAAAAGAAAAAAAAACTTTGGCAAGTCAATGGAACAATTCAAATGTAACATACATGTGTAAAATACAAACACTTTCATAAAGGTCTATGAAATATAGAAGACGCTACACAAAGAATTACTCGTGTTATATCACAAAACAGAGTGTAAACCTAAGCTACAAAGAGAAAAAAAACACCCTAAAGATTATCATAGAATGACCCCAAAATGATTGATAAATGCATGAAACATTGTTTAACTAATAAAAACGAATGTACAATGGTATAATTAAGGCTACTGTGCACATACAAATACAGATATTAAAATCTCACAGGCCTAATATTCCACAAAAGCCTTAAATGTGTAGTTGAATGGTTTAAAAATAGCACCAGATTTTGTAGGGTCAGGAGGGGAAAAAGGAGTAAATGCTTCATGAATAAAAACGATAAAATGTGCAAAATATACAGAGATATACTCCGCATTAAACAAATAATTAGTCTGGTGGTAATGATGACCTGTGTTGAAAAAGCCATACTTTTTTTGTAGCTTGGAATCACCTAGACTAAATTGCATTTGATTAAAATAAAGCGTAAAGGCATTTTCTGTAGCTATGTAGAAATTCCACAGTTAAATATAACACAGAAGTGTTAAACAGGACAAGTAAAACGAGACAAAAACAAAAAGAAACATTTCACTGTAACAGTACATCGTGAATTTGTAGTGTAAGAAGTGGCTGTTTTCAACAGTAAACAAATCTTAAGGGTTCGGTTATCATGTGGAACGGTTGCATAGACAATTCAGTACTTCAATTCCCTTTAAATGACAGAACATATGTTCATACACACTTTCATGTTAAAGGTTTGGAATGTCTGGGTCAGATCCATGAGTGGAAAACCAACAGACGTTTTTGGTCTTACCAAAATGCACAGGTCTTCGATTGGCAGCTTCACCATCAAGAACATACTGCAAGATTATGTATACATTGACTAAAAAAACTACAGAAATAGTTTGAGTGCTTCACTGCATGTTCAAAGTGTAATGTTCAAATTCCAGGCATCTTGCCCTCTAGACATCTGACACATGCTTAATATGTTTTAAGAGAAACTATTAAAACAGCACCTGAACCATAGAGGCAGTGATGATCTAGTACATCCAATGCAGAGTCACATTTAATGGTTAATTTTTCAACCAAGTCCCATCTTCCACTGAGTTATTATGAATCATACAGTCTGATTTTCCTCTCCCAGTGCAGTGTAGGGTCCTGTTGGTGCATCCAGGGACCTTTATGAGCCACTTAAAAAGGACAGTTGACGTTTGGACTCACTTCATACTTGAGTCAACAAATTTCACTCAAAAGACAACTGTTCTGAGATCAGTATAAACATGTATGTACCTCTAGGTGTCTCTCATTAGGTCTCTAGAAGGTAAACCTAATATTCCTATTTATTCTTAAAAGATTAAAGCACTGTTTAGAGTCCTTGAATCTAAAAAAGACAAGCAACACAAATGTAAGGCACAAAAGAAGGCATTCCCACATGCTCTTCTATCCCTGGTAAAATAATCTTGATTGCCTTTGAAATACGGGTGCCTTCTTACCACTCAGGGAGTCATGTAAGCCCTTCTAACAGGTATCAAGCTCTGTTTCTTATCAAAAACAGGGTTAACATACATGCACAGACAAACTTAAGATTCCTAAAGGTGAAAATTGTGGGCACAAACTTCTTCAGCAAAATGTTTCCTCAGTTTTTTTTCCTCTACAACAATTAAAACTGCTATTCTTAGTTTGCTGAAAGCATTGATTTCACAACTGAATTCAAAATCTAAGAGAGGTTTGCATTAACAACTTTACTTAATGTCAATGCTAAACAACTTTAGCATTAACATTTGAAGTGAGGAAAGACTCAAACTTCTGAAGTCCCAAATCATAGTTCCTCTCACTTCTGGAACATGATTGAATGCAATTCATGCATGCAGAGATTTAATACTAGTTGCAATACTAGTTGGCCTCAACAGGCTGGTAGTTATAATCCCAGGTCATCATCCACAGGGACAGACTGCAGTTGTGTAAGAATTTTTGATTCCCCATCCATGTCCTCATCCAGGTGAGAATCTCCCTCCATATCTTCACCCGGAGAAGGAGTGCCCAACAGGAGAGACTCTCCTCCTGGCAGGCCCAACAAAGCAGAGTCCTCTGGAAGATCCCCTTTCACTCGCATGTCAAATAATGTCAAACCGGCGGAAGAGGACAGTGGGACAGGGCTCCAGGCTGGCTGGGAAAGGTGGTGCCCGGTTACCACTCCGCTACAGATTGGACTGAGTGATAGCATGCTATCAGGGCTAAGGGCCTGCTGGGATTGTAGGACGCTTGTAGGAGTAGGAGTGCTGGAAGAGTCTGGAGTGTTAGGAGAGGCCCCTGGGGTTGTGTTGGCAGTGGTCCCTGGCTCAGGGCTGCAATAAAGTGCAGAGGAGCCAACAAACCCCAAAGGAGATGATTGTAGTGAATTTGAGGTTTGAGCAATGAGTGGAGGTGCTGGTTGATTCTCAGGTGAATGTACAGTAGAGATTGGGGGATCAAGGTTACAGTTGCTTGAGACTGAATTGTCTGGGACGGACTTGACAGGCATGCTGGCAAACTGAATGCCAGCTGGGATAGTGAGTATAAGTTTGCCGTTTTGAACACTTAGGATGGGGCTACTCCCGATGCCACCTGCTAACAGGATATTGCCTGGAGACAAACATAGAATAAAGATTTTATTTAGGACAAAACAAACAAGAACCATTTTCCACTTCTGTTGAATTTGTATGGCCTACCTGTAGAGGCAGTAGGAAGCTTTATCACTCCAGAGTTGAGAAGTTGAACACCTGGGATGGTTCCGGTAGGGACACTCTGAGGAGGCCCTATTGGGCTCAGGCGTATTGGTCCCTGGGCAACACTCAATCCTGTTGCAGCTCCAGATGTCAAAATCTGGAAAGCACCTCCATGCGATGGAATGGACAGAGATGGAGTCGCTGGGACCACCTGAGGGAAGGAGAAGGTTCCAGTTGTAGTTCCCGCAATGGATGACACAGGCATAAGTTGAGGCAGTGACAGGGGGACCATTTGGCTTGAGTCTTTGGTTTGAGATATGGGTACAACTTGAGTTGGGGAAGAGATGGGTATGACTTGTGTCCCTATAGAGGTCTGTATCTGTGAAAGAGAGGCTGAAGTAGATTCGTTTCCTAGATGAGGTGTAAGTACTTGTGTAACTTGCCCATCAGGAATCTGGGGGAGTGTTAAAGCACTGCTGGCGCTCAGTGTGACTGAACCATTTGGAGGCTGTGTTTGAGCAAGTCTTGGACCCATGTGAAATGTCTGTGCCTGAAACTGGGAAATGGAGACTTGGGATAACTGGGGGTTGACTGGGGAGACTGGAACAAGCTGAGGGCGGGATGACACTGGGGTCCCAGATGGAGGCTGCATCAATTGAGATACTGGAACACCCTGTATTGATGGCACCACCTGGGGTAAAGACAGCACCTGTGGGCAAGAGATAGAGCTGCAAGTTGGTGACAGAGGTTCCGCCTTTCCTAATACAACAATTTCGGGTGGCTGTGTGGGCTGTAGTGGCACTATAGGACTTGAGATGACTGAACTCACAGAGCCAGGTATTGATGCAGATATACAATTTGGGGCCAGAATTCCTGAAGGAAGAGACGTAGAAGCGATGACAGAAGTGGAGATGGTGGGGATGGTGGGCAAGGACATAGAGTTCGCAGGCACTGGATGAGTATTATCTGTATTCTTTAAGGCCTCTGGAAGACTGATGAAATCCAGTGGAGAGACACTGCTACTGGTTAATTTTGTGTCCTCGCTAAGAGATAGAGGTATTGTGCTGGTTAGACTGGCTTGTGGATTTAGAACCACAGTGGTCAGGCTGGTTTGGGCCTCCAAATCACTAACGCCCCGTTGGTCTTTGGAGATTACTTGAGCCCCATTAAGTAACAATGGCGCATTAGCTGTAACAGGACTGAGTGTGACTGTGTGGCCATCGCTCAGTGTCAACCCATTAATGATGACCCCAGTTCCTGCCCCTGAGAGAATAGGGCTCCCATTGAGGAGCAGTGGATGAGGGCTTGTAAGGAATCCCCCAGTGCTGTTGAGAACAAGTTGACCAGTACCACAAGGAGCACCAGGGACAGATATGAGGGAAGCATTGGAGCTGCCCGTCTCTTGAGCAGCAGGTTTGTCAGTAATATCCTCCAGATCTCCCTTGCTGGCTTCATCTTCTGTGCTGTGGTTCCCATCAGATTCACTAAAGAAGAGACAGAAACATTACATTTAGTTAAATAGTGATATAGCTCTTATTGTCTACCATCAATTCTCAGTCCTCAAACTTTTTAGCTTGTTATTCAAGCAGAAATCTCTAGATCACTGCCAATTTGCTGTGCATACTGCCACTGACACACATCTAATGTGTACACCTGTAAGACAAACTAAAAACAACGGCAGATCAGTGTGTTTTATCAAAACTAAAGTCATTTTTGTTACTTAAAAGAACATCACACTTTGTTTGGAAATAGGCTCATTTTCATGACTTTCCTAAAGTTAAACATTTTCTGACCTTTTTCCTCCTCGAGGGAAAGTGCCCTTTTGTCTGGGGGCTTCATTGTAATTGTTTAATAATGATAAAGTTATATATGTATATTTAGGTGCATATTCTGTCTGCGACCTGTGGACAGATTTCCTTGTACAAAAAAACCTAAATATCAGCCATGAATGGTTCTTTTGTAGCTGATCAGAACGGGCGATTTCTGCATGCGATGCGGGGACTCTAAAGAGAACTCTACTGCTCTGATACGCTCATCCGGAAAGAGGTGTAAAAGTGTAGTTTATCTGCGTAGCACTTCTAGCTGACCTCTGTCACTGTAGCACACTGTGATCGGCAGAGCAGCTGAATTAAATTCCTCAGTCAATCGTGGTCTTTACAGTGTGGAGGTGAGTGATGATTAACAAAAGACCCAAAGCAAATATTGTAAATTAGTCTCGCTAATATCCATAAAATGATGACATGAAACTTTAGCTAAAGTTTAGCCAAGGCAATATATCATGGGCACACAGGCTAGCTTAATGGAGAAAAGACAGCTGAATAGTGAAAGTATGCCCCTCTTTTGTGCAGTCATTTATTCTGAACATATAATGTTAGGTTAGTTGAAACTAGTAACAAGGACAAAATATGCACATTGTATCTTCGCCTGTTCTTGTGATATAATTTGTGAATTCTAAAGCAGACAATGCATGAAGTTTAGTAAGCATTATTTTGTAGACATCTGTTAAAAATGAAATAAACTTGACAAATTAGTTAAAATTTGTCAAGTTAAAACAAAAAAGGTTGTGTTAAAGGGATTGTTCTTACAAAAAAATGATTTCGGTCATCATAGTTACTCCACCTGTTCCAAACTTATTTCAGTTTTTCAACAAAAAAGAAGATATTTTGAAGTATGTTGTCTGCCAGTAGCCACTGACTTTCATAGTATTTTCTTCTGACTATAGAAGTCAGTGGCTATCAGTGTCCATCCAGCATTCTTCAAATATTTCAATTTTTTGTTTCACAGAATGGTTTGGAACCACTGAGTATATGGTGATTTTTTGTGTGAACTATCCTTCAATATATTTTCATTCATTCATTCATTTTCTTTTTGGGTTCGACCGCATATGAAATCCACAGCGGATGCCCTTCCAGCTGCAACCCCTCACTGGGAAACATCCATACACACTCATTCACACACATACACTACGGACAATTTAGCTTCACCCAATTCACCTATACCGCATGTCTTTGGAATTGTGGGGGAAACCAGAGCACCCGGAGAAAACCCACGCCAACACGGGGAGAACATGCAAACTCCACACAGAAATGCCAACTGACCCAGCCGAGGCTCGAACCAGCGACCTTCTTGCTGTGAGGCGATTGTGCTACCCACTGTGCCACCGCATCGCTCCTCAATATATTTTATTTATGAAAAATAAAAATATATGAGAAAAGTGTTTTTTTCCCCCACTTAAGCCCCTGCTCCTTAAAATGTCTCTGCACGTACCTGGTTCCTAGCCATTTTGACCTAATATAACAACTTTTCATTTTCAGTCTTTCTTAGTACACAACGTAACTACAGAAGATTCAAGCTTTAAATAGATTATCTAATTATTATATAGATTATTTAATTATAAATTATTTGTTTTTAGTGAGATGCTAACTGTCTAATCCAATTCAATGATTTATGCCAAGCTAATCTAAAAGTGCTCCCGCCAGACCATGACATTGGCTGAATGGATTCAAAAATGGTAAAACTCAACAGTTTAACTCCAGGTAACATGTAAATTGTAGTGTTCCTTAAAACACCATTTATACTTGTGTCAAGTGTATGAAGTTGTTATGGTGTAGTGGTGTACCATATGGCATTCCAAGGTGCACACATCCCAGTCACGTCAACAGTCAGAACACAAAAGCATAAAAATGCTCACAATACCTATGGCTATGTGCATAGCTTATGAAGAATGCTAAACCATTCACTCTATGCAAAAGCATAAACTGCTCTTTTGTTAACTTAAAGGAAATGTATGTAAAAAAAAACACAACAACCAAAAAAAGTCATTTTCAATTACTTAAAGTTCAACCAAAATTTAAATAAATATTGATTATTAGCATATGGACTATTAGCACACAACAAAATTATTGAAATTAAAATGAGCACTGAAAATATGAAAACCATTTAACAACAATTCTAATAATTAAAAACTACATTAGTTACCCATTGATACTGAAATAACCATACCACAGACAGACCACAGTATATGTTGCCATATGTACAGTCTGCACACTGTCTCAAAAGTGCAGCACATTCACACATTTACATATACTTTATAAACACCCACTGCAAACACATGAAGTATACAGCAGTATTTTGCAATCTATTATATAACACAATGAAAATACTGCGAATATGAATATGTAAAAAATGTGTGTGCTTTTAGGAAATAACCCTGCTGAATACTATTTAGAGATTTTATATTGGTGTTAACGTATGTTGTATAAACTAAACTAATTCTAATTATTAATGTATGCCTTATAAACCAAATCAAAGCCAATTAGCTGCAGTCTTGCAAATCTGCAAAATGAATAATATTAATAGCAAAAAAAAGATTATAACTTACACGGCTGGTAAGAGCAAAACACTGTGACCACAAGCAGAGGGAATTAAAATGTTTTAAACTGTAATAAACTGGATAATTGTGGCTTATTTTTAGTACTCTCTGGGTCCGGTTTAGCCCATCTTTAAATCACATAAATATTTAGATTAAAATTATTTATTCGACTATTCTCTCTGTCCTGAGATTTACAGGCCATTGACACAGAAAGATACTGTGGTGCAGGATTTCAGGAAACTCGAGCCACTCCTGGCGCCCCTATCTCACATTTCACAACAAAGCAACATGCTTTCAGTCTGTTTTCTGAGACCTCCTTGTCATTTTCGCTTTATCTATGAATAGACAAACATCCCACCTTCACAACTGTATCAACCATTTGTTTACAAACAAACGCAAAGTTTCCACGTGCATAACTTAAATATGTATTAAACACAACAATGCCTTTATCTGTAGCACACTGGAAGAGTCCTTAAAGTAAAATGAGAATGTTAGCTTTATTCTATTCAGATGTCAAGATGATGAGTTGTCCTAGTGTAAACCTCACACACAGCAGAGGTTTGTTTACCGCTTTCCTCTCTCGGTTTGGCTCAAGAATGTTTCTTTTGGGCCTGAAACACATCGCTGTTCGTGAGCTCCCAATTAAACATGCTTACCTTTTGCTGTTGGTACCGGACGGGGTCCGGTCCCTCTGTCGGCGATTCTTAAACCAGTTGCTCACTTGAGTCAAAGAAAGTCCGGTAATTTTGGCCAAATTCTTCTTCTCGGCTGGAGTGGGATACCTGTTGATCTTGTAACATTCCTTCAGAGCGTTGCGCGACTTCTCTTTAAAGCAGTACACGGTCTCCTCTCCGTCCCAAATGGTTTTGGGCAAAGGAAACTTTTTGCGCAGCCGATATTTATCCACGGCGCCCAGGCTGCGACCCCGGGACCTCTCAGCCTCCTTGTATCGCGCCTTCAAGTAGAGGTCTTGCAGGAACCCATGGTTACTCGGGTGGAAGTCGTGACTGTCCAGGATGGCGTACAGCTCTTTGAATTCGTCCCGGTGAAAGGCGACCAGAGCCTGGGCCTTCAGGAGGGTCTCGTTGCCACGTAGCAGATCGGCCGAAGGAGGGATGGTGGCGAGGAATCTCCACAGGCGATCCACATTGCCCGCTTGCAGGAGCGCTTCGCACAGACACGCGACTTGATCGGTAGAAAAACTGAGTGCCGAGTTCTGGAAGCTCTGGAGCAGTTGTTCCGAAACTTCGTCCGGGTCCGGGTCCGTCTCCTCTTTCACTTTGGCTTCATGTTGCGTGCTCTCCTTTGGGCCGTTTTCAGTTTGTTCTGTGGACTCCAAAGACAAGGAAGCCATTTTTATTTTAACTTTTTTCCTTCAAGTTCCTCCTCCCTCCCCTTCTGTGTCTCTCTCCCATTCTCCCGTAGGCGAGTGAGCGCTGCAGCAGAGAGACGCGTCACGCCCCTACGTTTCGTCAACCTCCCCCATCTACATCCACCAGCACACACACACACACACACACACACACACACACACACACACACACACACACACTGACTACAGGCCTGCTGCTTCAGTACCATTGTGCAATACTCTTTTGCCAAAGCACATTTGTTTCACATTGAGAAACAAACAATAAACACGTTTTGGATTGTTTTTGTTATGGCATGCAACTGCTTTCAAACTCATTTGCAGACCTTTCAGCTTTTGTTTGTGCTTTATAAAAAGGTTTCTTTTTTTTTTACACCAGTTAATGCTTTAACATGCAGAGAGCAATACATTTTACAGTAATTATTAAACTTTAAATTGTTCATGTTCTTTTTATTTCTCCAGAGCATGAAGTTAACAGACACAAGTTTTAATTCAAGAATATAATCTTGATTTGTAAATGTTCAGATTAACAGTCAAATAATAATATATGCTTCATAATTGCTATTCATGGTTAATTCAGTTTTTTTAATAAAACCTAATTTTATTGTACAGTCGTGGCCAAAAGTTTTGAGAATTACATGAATATTGGAAATTGGAAAAGTTGCTGCTTAAGTTTTTATTATAGCGATTTGCATATACTCTAGAATGTTCTGAAGAGTGATCAGATGATCTGCATAGTCCTTCTTTGCCATGAAAATTAACTTAATCCTGAAAAAAACTTTCCACTGCATTTCATTGCTGTCATTAAAGGAGCTGCTGAGATTATTTCAGTAATCGTCTTGTTAACTCAGGTGAGAATGTGAACGAGCACAAGGCTGGAGATCATTATGTCAGGCTGAAAAGGAGGGTGATGCTTAAAATCATTGTTCTTCCATTGTTAACAATGGTGACCTGCAAAAAAACGTGTGCAGCCATCATTGCTTTGCATAAAAATAGCTTCAGAGGCAAGGATATTGTGGCTACTAAGATTGCACCTAAATCAACAATTTATAGGATCATCAAGAACTTCAAGGAAAGAGGTTCAATTCTTGTTAAAAAGGCTTCAGGGCATCCAAGAACAGCAGCAGGCAGCAGGCAGGTGTGAGCGCATCTGCACGCACAGTGAGGCGAAGACTTTTGGAAGATGGCCTGGTGTCAAGAAGGGCAGTAAAGAAGCCACTTCTCTCCAAAAAAACATCAGGGACAGATTGATGTTCTGCAAAAAGTATGGTGAATGGACTGATGAGGACTGGGGCAAAGTCATATTCTCAGATGAAGCCCCTTTCTGATTGTTTGGGGCATCTGGAAAAAGGCTTGTCGTAGGAAAGGTGAGCACTACCATCAGTCCTGTGTCATGCCAACAGTAAAGCATCCTGAGACCATTCATGTGTGGGGTTGCTTCTCATCCAAGGGAGTGGGCTCACTCACAATTTTGCCCAAAAAACACAGCCATGAATAAAGAATGGTACCAAAACACCCTCCAACAGCAACTTCTTCCAACAATCCAACAACAGTTTGGTGAAGAACAATGCATTTTCCAGCACAATGGAGCACCGTGCCACAAGGCAAAAGTAATATCTAAGTGGCTCGGGGACCAAAATGTTGAAATTTTGGGTCCATGGCCTGGAAACTTCCCAATCCTCAAGAGGCGGGTGGACAAACAAAAACCCACTAATTCTGACAAACTCCAAGAAGTGATTATGAAAGAATGGGTTGCTATCAGTCAGGATTTGGCCCAGAAGTTGATTGAGAGCATGCCGAGTTGAGGTGCAGAGGTCCTGTAAAAGAAGGGCCAACACTGCAAAAACTGACTCTTTGCATAAATGTCATGTAACTGTCTGTAAAAGCGTATGAAGTGCTTGTAATTATATTTCAGTACATCACAGAAACAACTGAATCAAAGATCTAAAAGCAGTTTAGCAGTAAACTTTGTGAAAACTAATATTTGTGTCATTCTCAAAACTTTGGCCACGACTGTATAACTATACATGTTTTTTAGGCCTATTCTGCTCATCAAGGCTGCAGTTATTTGATCAATACCGTAAAGATTGTGACAAAATATTACAATTTTAAACAGTTTTAGCTTGGTAAGCTAAACAAACCTGAGAAACATTTCTTTCAAAACTGGCTAAAATATAATAAGTTATGAATATAAATATAAATTACATAATTTCTATATATTTATATTACTGAAAATATATGTTAATTAAGTTTCCCACGGTTAAAGATTATTTGTGCTTTGTTTATTTGTGTTTTTAAATTGCATAGGATATTGATGTCTGCTTTGTCAACTTTTTGTGTTTAAGAGTTTAGCAAAGTGAACTTAGGAAAAAAAATTATAGTATTAAATGATGTGTTGTATGGATTGGTTTGTAAATTATAATACAAAATATTAATGAACTGCCAGTACATTTTCTGTTATTTTATCATCTCTATACGTTGTACATGATATTGTTTTAAAGCACAAAATTGTCAATAAAGTCACTTTGTTAAACTACAGATTTTCATAAAGTTGACAGAGATTATGATTAATAAGGTTATAATACAATGTGAACTTAAGCCAAAATCATGAGACAGGCAATTTCTTGCAATGATATTTTCCTGCAGGGTAACAAAACGAAGTTTGGTGGTTTTAGTTAAACTTAAGGTGAACTTTAAGTTAGTATAAATTCATTCATTCATTTTCTTTTCGGCGTAGTCCCTTTATTAATCTGGGGTAGCCACAGCGGAATGAACCGCCAACTTATCCAGCATATGTTTTACGCAGTGGATGCCCTTCCAGCTGCAACCCATCACTGGGAAACACCCATACACACCCATTCACACACATACACTACGGACAATTTAGCTTACCCAATTCACCTATACCGCATGTCTTTGGACTTGTGGGGGAAACCGGAGCACCCAGAGGAAACCCACGCCAACACGGGGAGAACATGCAAACTCCACACAGAAATGCCAACTGACCCAGCCGAGGCTCGAACCAGCGACCTTCTTGCTGTGAGGCGATTGTGCTACTCACTGCGCCACCGTGCAGCCCGCTAGTTAGTATAAATTATACAAATCAATCTATCCTGGTGTCTAGAAATGTTTGATCATTTTGATCATGTCCTTTGAACCTGAACCTGTGTTTGTGCGTGTGTGTTTGTGTCTGTGTGTGTGTGTGTGTGTGTGTGTGTGTGTGTGTGTGTGTGTGTGT
>CAIGQW010052771.1:4098679-4124660 GCA_903798125.1 Danio choprae
CTCTGGGAAACATCCATACACACCCATTCAAACTCATACACTACGGACAATTTTGCTTACCCAATTCACCTATACCGCATGTCTTTGGACTTGTGGGGGAAACCGGAGCACCCGGAGGAAACCCACGCCAACACGGGGAGAACATGCAAACTCTACACAGAAACGCCAACTGACCCAGCCGAGGCTCGAACCAGCGACCTTCTTGCTGTGAGGCGAACGTGCTATCCACTGCGCCACCGTGAGGCCTATATTATTATTATTATTATTATTATTATTATTATTATTATTATTATTATTATTATCTTTTCTTTTTTTTTTTGTCCAACAGAAGAAAAAAAAATCACAAAAGCTTCCAACCACTTGAGTGTGAGTGAATGCTATGTTTGTGGATTCTTTGTTTGTTTGTTTTTGGGGAAACTATCCCTTTATTTTTAATGCATTGGCTAACATTAAAAATACATTTGTTACGTTAAAGTCATTCATTAACTGTTAAAAAAAATTTGTTACTAAAAATACAACTGTTCTTTGTTAGTTTATGTAAGTTTGTTAAATAATGTGAGTAGTTTAATGAAAGTATTTTAATTGCTAGATCATGTTAAACAATATAGATAAACTAATGTTATAAAATGGAATGATTTAATTAAACATTGATACTCGTTTCATAATAGTTATCTCCTTACCACAGTCCCCAAATAAGGAAAATAAATATTTTATTAGAAATGCTTTTTTCTTTTCTCCATAGCATTGAAAGATTTCGCTGTTGATGATCTGTGGTGCTTGTATGCATATTCTAGCCTTATATTTTGGTATTAGTAGCCTACTACTAAGGGCGGTTTGGGAAGTAGGCTATTATTGGTTAGGCAGGCTTGGTATTTATCCCTTACAAAAAATATTGTATTATTCAAGTGTGCTATTAGTATGCTTCTTTTAAACTAAAATGATCAAGTCTAAACTTATAAAATGTATGAATAAAAAATATATACATACATAAATAGGTACAGAGTAGGACACTTTAAGTGCAAACATGTTAGCAGTAAAATAAGTATTATGTAAAGTTCATTTAAAAAAATTACAAGTATGCTTTCACTATAAAAATGACAAAATCTGAATTATACTTCAAAGTGAACTTTCAGAACTTAAACGTGCTCGGAGTAATATAAAAGTGTGTAAAACGGCTGGGCGTTGTATAGATTAATAATTGAATGCCTTTCATATTGTTTTCTGAAACTCTAGCGGCGTCATGTGTTATACATTCAGTACTGCAGGCATTTGTGTTTTTCGGGCAGCTTTGGGCGCGGTCTACTTCAACAAAACAAACACTGATTGGATAGCAGCGGTTTCGCTGAAGAGCCATGATTCGACAGAGTAAGTTGTCCACGCCCACCGAGACACTCGTAACATATGATTATTGGTTGAATTCAGGATCCCGCCCAATTGCGGATTGGGTATTGGCTGAAAAGTCAGTGGGGGTGGGCAGAATCTTCCAGAATTTACTGGCGTGGTATTTGACGGAAGAGCTTTCCACGAGAAGCAGAACAATAAGAAAATATATAAGTTTTAGGCATTTGAATTGTGAATACAGCCTTTGAAGTGTCTTATCGCGTGTAACTGATGAGATCTGAACGCGCAAACAGCTGACTGAAGCAGTAAATGAAGTGAAAGTCTTGTCACGTGAGTGCATGTAAATACTGGTTAGCCATAGCAATCAGCAATATAACAGATATTAAACATTCAGCGGAAGTCATGAATAAATGAGTCCCTCCGAATATCTGTATTTTGCTGCGTGAGTGCCAAATACGTCATTTGATTTTCAGCTTGACTAAAGCAGCAGCAGCAGAAGATGGACGGGAGTGTGACAGTCATCACGAACCCCACCGTGTCCGTGCGGGTAACCAGCACCGTCAGCTCCTTCGAGGTGAATCGGAGATTCAACCGGGGAATAACGATCGCAGAGTTTAAGGTGCGTCACTGTGTGATCGTGCTTATGCGAGTTGCACATGATTTACAGTAGGCTATATGGGTGATGTACTGTGAAACTTTTCTGTCTCAAATATGTCCATTGTCATTTTGGATGCATATCATGTCCTTATTTTCATTTTTATCATAGAAATAGCCATGGTTTATTATTTTGGATGAAATGGCTAAAACAGATTACTTACTTCGTTGTACTTAGTCACATGTGTAATGTACTGGTCACATGCAGATGCACAGTGTTTTGTCCAAATAACAGCAATGAACATCACTCTTGCATAATTGTTAATAGTCAGTACAAATATCATTTGCAGAATTGAGTATATTTAATTAAATGGTTCCGCATTTAAATAAAGTAACTTGACTCCCTAAAGTAGCGACAATATTTTTCCTCCCATCTCATTTTATTTCCAACGAAATAAAATACAAAATATTGTTAGAACAAAAGATAAATACATGTATATATTTTGTGGATTTTTTTCTCTTGAACACTGTAATATTGGATTACTTCCATCTACACATAGCAGGTAATCAATAATTAAATATATTGTGATAATCATATGTGTAATATTGTTATCAGGGACACGTCAAAATACATAATTGAAACTTTTAGAGTACTTTTTGTGAACATTCATATTGTATTTGATTATTTGGTTGATTATTTGAAAACCTTCAAATGTTAATCTGGCCTACTACATGCTGAAATGCTGATTGAAAATTCTGTGACTATTTATAGGGCTATTGTACAGTACTGTATGTTGATAACACTGCAATAATGCTCCAAACGTTATCATTAGTTAATTTAACTAAACTCATGAAAACTACAAAAGCTTTGATTAATTTTAGCTGATGTTGATTTCTTATTTAATGCTTAATGACATTTAAATCATAGTCGTAATCTGATTACAAATTGCAATTATTTTATTAAATGTAGTTAATAACTAATAAAATGCAGTTATATTTTTGAAACTAATATTAACAATCATAGCTATGATAAATGTGGCTTCTCATTTTTGATTTTAATTAACTAACTAATGTTGGCTAATAAGACTTAGCGCAAATAAGGATGACATTTTGCCACCAAATGCAAAATTTAACGAGAAACTTTTTTTAAATTTTTTTTATTGTAATTAAAACTAAGATTTTTAAAACCGTGAAAGATTTTTGTTTGACTGAACATGACAATGGGTGGTACGCTAACTTAAATTTCAGAGGAACATGGATGTTTAGCAAGAGAACACTTATTTTATTTTTTCCTAACTATCCCCATGTTCGTTATCAATTCCATCCTGTAATATTTATTGTCAAGAATGTGAATTTTGTTCTGAGTGTGAATTACATCCACAGGGCACAAATTGCTAGAGTCCTTTTGGAATCATTGATGTCTTAGTTTGGTCAATTAACCTAACTAGTATATTTGTTTTCCAGAGTAAACTGGAGTTGATTGTGGGCACTCCAGCTGGTTGTATGGACCTAGATCTGTTCAGCTCCTCAGACAAGTTCCTACAGAAACTAGATGACAATGAAGCTCTGCTGGGCTCCTATCATGTGGACGATGACTGCAGAATACATGTGGGCATTTACTCTTTCTGACACCTCGTCTACAAAGTGAACAACATGACAAAATTAGAAGATGTAAAAGGATACGATTTTGTCCTGAATTTCCACAGTTTGACACATTTCTGGGTCAGCATATTTTGTTGTTTCTGGAATATCATTTCACTCTGGAAATTTAGTCAAAACCTAATTCCAACCCCTAAACCTGGACTATACTAGTTTCCATTTACAAAACAAAAACTAATTACCTACAATGCGAGGTGTTTTAATGCAGCATCTATGAGTGGGACAGTACGTTTGACGTTGTTCTCTTTTCTGACTGCGGTAATCAGCCTCACACTTTTTTCCTTTTTTTGAAAATTGTAAGAAAACACTATTGTGGAGTTTTTATTTTATTATTTAAGCAAATAGGAATAAAAAGTATATATAAGGTTCTATATAGGGCTGTGCGATTTAGGGAAAATATCTAACTGCGAATTAGTTTTTTTTGTACATGCGATTTTTAAATTTTATAGTCAAGATTCAGCTCAATAATCTGTATCGTAGCTTCTTACTGCAATGACAGTTAAAAAAAATAAACTGAAAAGATATTAACTTACTCCAACATTTACTAGATTGAGTGTCATTGGCAATACTATCAGTTGACTTTTTTGCAAGACACTCCTCATATAGCCGCCTGTGGTGCTTTTTTAGCTGCTGGTTGTTGCATTTCCCCGTGATGTGTCAACAATTCTGTGACAGCTTTTACAAGTGACCTGTTTTTGTGTGTCTGACTTTGAAACCAAAATATTCCCATATTACCGTTGTGCTGTTTTTCTTTGATATTAATTAGTCTGTTAATGCTTCTGAAGCGGCAGACGCCATCATCCCACTCGTCAGCGTTTTCCTGTTTGTTTTTGTTTTTTATATTGTGGGCATTCCACATAGTCCGGTTGCACAATTCTGATTGGGCAGAACGAATGTGTCCTCACTCAATTGGCTAGTAAGACTATCACACACAGACAGCAGTCACGCATTTGCCCTGGGTGGGAGAAATTAAATAATACATATACATTTCATATCACAGCCTCTTGCGATTTTAGCTAATCGCAACATTTCAAATCGCGATTGCGATTCGATTTGGGTTATTCGCACAGCCCTAGCTCCATACATTTATGTATTCCTGAACTTAAATTGAAATAATGGGTTAATAGGAGATGTAGAAACACCTAACTTCAATTTTAAGGTTAAACCTAAACAGAAACAGTAAGCTGTGCCTTATATCTGATTGGCTGATTGAAATGTTGTTCTAGGATTAACTAAGATTTTGATCTAGGAACATGTTGCACTTGGTATAATCAGGTTCTGAAGTACTAAAGCTTCAAAACCTGTCGTGGTCTAGACATTTTTTTATTCATGGAATTGTTTTATTTGGCTTTATTTTAGGTGACAGATTGCAGTGGTACACAGAGCGGGGAGTTCACAGATTTGTCAAAAGTGGAAAAATTTGAGATCTCCGATGAAGCCTATGAAAAACGGGCAGGTAAGTAAAATGTCATGAATCATTTTCCTGTGAAATGTGTCATTTAGAATAAAACAAATAGATAGTTCACCCAAAAGTGTTTCCAAACTTTTGTGAGTTTGTTGAACACAAAAGAATATATTTTGAAGAAACCTGAAAGCCTGTAACCACTGACTTCCATAGTAGGAAAAACAAATACTATGGATGTCAGTGGTTACACAAGTTTGCAGCTTTCTTTAAAAGATCTTCTTTTTTGTTCAACAGAAGTAAGTAACTCAAACAGGGTTGGGACAAGTGAAGGGTGAGTAAATGAACTATCTTTTTAATACAACTGCTTAAAGGCAGGGTAGGTGATTTGGTTGGAAAAAAAAATGTTTGTTATGCTGGTTGAATGCCTGCACATCTCGATAGCACTCATTAAGTTAAGTGGTCTAAATATATTTAATGTGTATATGTATTTTAATGTGTGTGCCTCGGGGAAAAAACACTTTGGTGGACGCGCACGATTAATATGTTGCTACAGTAATATTATGTTCTTTGAACTGTAATGTTTTCTCACTTGTGAATGAGAGATGAGGTTATTGTCTTGTCACTTGTGGTTTCAGGTCTGTGACAGCCTGTGCACGTTCATGTGTTTTATTTGAAGCGTGGCTGTTTGGAAAGTGATTTTCAAGGGTGTGCAGGATCTTTAGCTTTAGAGACTGCTAGCTTCTCTGAAATCACCTATCGTACTTTAAAATAGTTGATCTGTTGAACGAGTTACAGTAAAACAGCACCTGACATAAAAGCAACTTAAAAACTCTGTATTATGCATGCCAGGCCAGTAGTCGATGATGTAACTTTGTAACACCACCATTTTTACAAAAATCTAAACTTACAATTTGAAACTGCCCCCAAAATGCTGCTGTCTTGTAAACAAATGACCAAATCCATAAAGTATTATTTTTTCAGTTGTAAAATGCTATCATGTATAAACGAACCCGTAATGTTAGATTGCAGTCAGTTGTTTATAAAGGGACAGGCTTTAAGCAGACTAAACACCAAGTCTGGCATACATCTTTCACCTAAAATAAACACTTTAATCATTCATGATGTATTTAGAACATAAATACAGTTTATGTGTGAAAGTGTGATGTAATTCATTGTTTTTATGTTTTTAAAAGGCAGTTTTTGTTATCAAGCGTTTTACTGCTTTAAGACATGCACTGTTATGATAAAATTGTTAGAGCTGTGGTAAAAAAAAAACGCTTGAAATTCTGCATCTTCAAAATGCATTGGTAATCTGCATTGAGTCAATTCTGAGCTTAGTTTTTTAACAGCACATGGCACTGTATGTTAGTTCACAGATCTGCATCCAATTCCTTACACATACCACTTGAACCTAAAACAATTATTAATAAAGCTAAGAAAGTTTTAAGCGAATTACATGTGTTCATAGTGAGCTGTGTTTACAGATGTACAGTACAGAACACAGATGTACAGTTAAAAACTAGCATAGAGCGCCATCTGCTGTTAAAAACTAAGCTCAGAATCATTTCAAGCGATAATAGCGACGCATTTTGAAAATCTCAATCAATTTCTTGAATGATTTTTCATCACAGCTCTGAAGTTTAGTAATCTAAATTAAAAACAGTTGAACAATTGCATCATACACACTGAAGTATCTTTAATGAATTTCTTCAAAAGTTATGTTAGAAAAGCAAATATCTAAACTTTCTGTTCTCTCATTTGTC
Source organism: Danio choprae (assembly GCA_903798125.1). Lineage (NCBI taxonomy): Eukaryota > Metazoa > Chordata > Actinopteri > Cypriniformes > Danionidae > Danio > Danio choprae. Next base: position 4,105,442 of record CAIGQW010052771.1, read on the forward strand.
AGATTCAGTTCGGAACTTCAAGAAGAATATGAAGTTAGGTCGATTTAATGAGGAAGAGAGGGCCAAGCAAGAAGAGGCTGTCGCTAAGAAAGAAGAGGAAGAGAAGGTGGCCGCTGAGACCATCGCTGTTGGAAACCGCTGTAAAGTTCAAGCTCCTGGGCTGGCCACTAAGATTGGCACTGTTATGTATGTTGGTAAGATTACCCTCATTTTCATATCACACCACCCAGATTAGGACTTTCATTGTTTCTGCTGTTTGCATGACCTGATTTGATCAAATCTGCTGCTCTGGTTTTCCACGTGAACATTACATGTACTTGTAATAGAGTACCAGTAATGAAGTTTGAAATACTTTTATTGTTGTTTTTAAATTGTGTAATACTGCGTGTGTCTATCTGTCTACCTACCTATGTGTGTAAATGTATTAGATGTGCAACAATACAGACTTCCCACAGTTCAGTTTGATTTTAGGTCATGATTTGGGTTTGGTGTAAATTTTCAGTACAAAAAAAAAGAACAATATAGCAAAGACAATACTAACTTGAACAGTGCTTTTCAGGTTTTTGATGTAGCTAACAGGAGATTTCAGTTACATAAACTGAAAAATATAATAAAATGTAACACTGCGTACTGTATATAATCTTCACTGTATAAATTTATTAAAGGTTACCCATTACTGAGCTATCTAACTATTCAGTGAGAGCAGAGTGATTTCATTATCTCTTGTTGTTTGATTAATATTAAAAACACAGACCACAGGAATAAGATGCTTTTACTTTACGATGCAGCACAATGAGAAAGTTACAGACAACACAATTTCCCAAATGTTTACATTCCAAGGTCGATTAAATACTCGTCAAGTAGGACATATTCAGTTTTTAATTTATAGATCAAAGTATTTGTAATGTATTATATTCCTTTATTGGTTTAATAAATGATCAGTTTTGTAAAATTACATAATAAAAGTTGTAGTAATAACATTACTGCATCAAAGTTAATAATGTAAAATGAATGAATTCATTATTAGAATTAAAAGTTGACTTTTACAAAAATTAAACTTAATGGCACTTTATTGTAAAGCATTAAAACTATTATTATTATTTGTTGTTGTTGTTGTTGTATGGTCTTATTGGATCTGTCCTGCTTTTTCTGTTTGTAGAAGACGTTTTACAATTAAATGCAGCTGAAATGACATTAAATAACAGATGGGATACAATATGTATAGTCATATTGATTGGAGAAATTATATATTGGAGAATATAATATTTAACATTCCCTCTTTTTGTCCTTAGCTGAGTGCATTCATATTTGTTGCATTGCTTCTATTGTTTTCAGGTACGGCAGATTTCAAGCCAGGCTATTGGGTAGGTGTGAAGTACGATGAGCCACTCGGGAAGAATGATGGCAGGTCAGTGCAGGCACATGCTGTTTATATTTATGAATAATGCCCGCATGTTTTGAAAATTGACTAATGTGACTGTTACATGAACCTTACACCTTACCTGATTCTTTGTTTGTCTCGATTTAGTGTGAATGGGAAACGTTACTTTGAGTGCGAACCAAAATATGGTGCCTTCGTGAAGCCCCTCATGGTAACTGTAGGAGATTTCCCTGAAGAAGACTATGGTTTGGATGAGATGTGAGATTCAGAACCTGATGAACAGTCAGAAAGTTCTTCAGAACAGTTCTTCAAGATGTTTGCAGTGAGGCTTTGCTGAAGTAGAAGGGTTTTCTGTTGTCATTGCAGATCATTTTGTTTTATGCTGATCTGGAAGTGATTGGCAACAATTATACCTTAATTTCCTTAACTCAAGAAATGATCTTTAACAACATCTGTGCCCTGGCGACTGGAAGTGACTGGTAAGGCAAATCTGAGAACATCAGTCGAGGTCAGAGTATATCTCCTAGTTGAACTCACTTGCATGTTGATTATTGAATTCCAAACTTCTGCAGCTAATTTAAGCCCAGGCGTAGTCATTTTAACTTCAAACAAAACCAACTAACCAAAATGTTATTGCGTCTTTGCAATTCTGTACACAATGTATTGTATAGAGGTCTTATTTGTACTAATGAATTCCTGCATTTGTATTCTTTTGCTTCCTTATGCATCATCATGACTGTGTTTAGGGTCTCAGTCCCTTATTGTCTTTGGCACTTTAGCAATTAGCTCACTTATGAGTCCAGTCATTTAGAATCCTGTGGCCTCAGTTTTCTGTATTTTCAGTGTAAATTACAGAAGTGTGATAAGAACTCTTGCTTTTTACATTGGCATGTAAGGATTTTAATGCATGTCAAATTCACTTTGAACAGAATGGCCTAATGTTTTTATGGATTCTGTGTTTAGTAAAATTTGTTTTGAATAAATCCATGTGCCAACTTTGGACATCGTGCAGACAGATGCACAATTTGTCTTTTTTCCCCCCTTATTCTTCTTTTCCTTAACACGCAGCACAGAACATGTTGATCTTGAAAATACTAATGCAGAACAGCACTAAAATCTTCATGGCTCATGGTAATAATAAACAAACTGACCAAAATTAGAGAACACTTTCAGATACTTCTGTTATTTGTGTTAATCTGACATGGAATTTCCTTGATGAGACTGTTTACCCGGCAGCCTAATTTGTCTTGTTTTCATTGATTTTGCCCATCTCTTCTAATATGACTGATGAAGCCCAACAATATTAAGATTAATTTAAGTGAATATTTATAAGCTCCTTCTGCAACATTATTCCTTTCTTGCGTTTATCATCCAGTCAGCCAGCAATTGGCAAAGAGCCTGTTACACAGCAAAATGGGTAAGGCTGTTCATTGAAGCTGAAAACATTGAAATAATAAAATGGCAGACCAGAGTCCTGCTGTTAACCTGATTGAAAATAAATGAAAAAAATATCTTATGAAAGTCATTATCCTTAAAAGTTATGGCTAAGAAACCCAGTACAGTTAGTGAACTGTGGAGATTGAAGAAGAGCTAATCAAGATCACAGGCTGAGTATAGGGAGGCTAGTGATGTCCAGTGGCTTGCTGAAGTAATTTTTTTCTAGTAGTTATACACTGATGTATGCTTCAATAATTTGTTATCTTTTACCTGCTGCAATCATTGCTGTTCTCTAATTTTGATTACAGAATTGTTAAAATGACTATTTAATAAGGAGAAAAGAAGTTAATAGCTACAACAGAAATGCCTTCAAATATTGAATTGTGAATATCACATCGTATCTAATAAAAAATAATCTGCTTTAATTTTGCACTTCTGTCTCCGTTTAAATTACGGGACAAATTGATTTATGCAGTTTGAGGGCCCCAGGGGACCTTTTGTTTAAATCAAATAAAGAGGATTTAATAAAACAATAAAAATAGCATCCTTCATTTGATCAAAATAGTTATTAACTAAAATATGTTCCAAGCCACATTCAAGACAGTTCTACAATATTTATTTTCCATCCACAGTATAACTTGGGTGTTACATGCGAAGGTACTTTTTTACATTTTAGGATGGGGGCCACTTCCATAACATCTAAAAGATTTAAAACCATTACAATATAGCCCCAACTTCCTTTCATGAAATTATGTAATATAACGTTTTATATTGGTCTCGAACTTTTTCATATATTCTTGCTTTGTATATAATTATAAGAACTGTTTTAAATCGCATCATCGACTAGCTTACACAAGATATGCTAGAAGTCGTTGGACTTTTGCACAAATCATCACGGTCAGACCAAACCCCCAGAAAAGACCGTGTACACTGTACGGTTCCTCCTGTCGCTGTTGCTGTCAGCAAGAAGCTGCGTTTATTTATATAGTAATGTAATTTAATTTAAGAATGTTTTTTATCGGGTTTGAATGTCAGAAAGCCGATGATGACTCGGAAGCCTAAGATTATTATTTTGCTTATGACTTTTGTTTGGTTCAGGACTGTGGAACTTTAGTTTATTCGTTAAGAGAATGAGCCCCTGCTTGTGGTTGTTCTTCATTACGTTTTCCGGTCTGCTTTTGTCGTTAGGTAAGTGTTTTTCAGTTGTAAATACTTGAAGCGCACTATTTAACGGAAATTGCGAAAGCTTTCATTGTGTATACGTGTACACAGAGTCTGAAACACTTTGGTTAAGTCTCAAAAACTAGGTCCGTTCCCTTCCTAGACAACATCCTACGAGGAAAGGCATTTGCGTAAAATATCACTATTACTCGATAGGCCTACTTACTGTTTTTAATCGCTTTCCAGGCATCTCACCGCATCATCAGATAACCAGAAAAGACGACTCGTCGTTTAAAAAGGTTTCAGGGAGGAATGTAGAGATAACAACAAACGGCTATTCAGGAACTGCAGTTACCGTACAATCTATTCTAAAGTGAGTCTACATCTGTTTTAAAGGTCCACATAACATAACACATGCTGCAGATTTTTGTTAGGCAACAAATATGGTAAATGTAGGACTATCCCTCCAAAATACTTCTCAGAAACGAAATATTGCTCCTTAATAAGAAAAGTTCACTTTTGATATTGAAAACATTTTGTAACGTTTTGGAATTAGGGCTTGACGTTAACCAATTTCTGTTCACCAAACGCTGTGGCTATGATTTTCCAAAGTACTAGCCAGATAGCAGTTTAAGTTGGGCACATTTTGTTAATTATTTCTCATACTTTAAAACATTTATTAATTTATTTATTTTAAATGTTTGATGGTCTGCGACACGGTGGTGGTTAGCACTGTCACCTCACAGCAAGAAGGTCGCTGGCCCGGCTGGGTCAGTTGGCATTTTTGTGTGAAGTTTGCATGTTCTTCCCATGTTACGCCAACATGGGAAGAACTTGCAAACTTCACACAAAAATTTTCCTCTGGGTGCTCCGGTTTCTCCCACAGTCCAAAGACGTGCGCTATAGGTGAATTGAATAAACTATATTTGCCGTAGTGTATGAGTGTGTATCGATGTTTCCCAGTACTGGGTTGCTGCTGGAAGGGCATCCGCTGTGTAAAACATATGCTGGATAAGTTGGCGGTTCATTCTGGGTCACCCTGATGAATAAAGGGACTAAGCCAAAGGAAAATGAAATGTCTGATGGTCCCTTTAACACATTTTGTTGATTATAGTTAAAATGCAACTACATTCCTTTAATTAGAGTATAAGGTGACTGTAAGTTTGGGATTGGGGGATTAGAGTTAGTGTAAATTGGCATGTAGCTACTCGCAAAGGTTCATGAGATTTTGATGGAGCAGTGTCAGCAGATACTAAGCAAACAGTCTGCTCATAGTCCAATGAGAAATAGTTGGCATGTAGGTGCATTGTAACTTATAGTCAACAAAATGTGCAGAAGGGACCAAAATAAAGTGATATCGAAGTGAGTACTGTGTGCTACAATTTAGGCCTGGATGGACAGCTCATTATGTTTTGAGACAGTCTTCATATCAACAGCTGACAATGATTTTTATTTTTCCACAAATAGTACACCACATGAATCTCTTAAATCACCGTATCTTAAGTTTGAAAATACTGATTGCAATGCTCCAGATGTTGTAGACCAGATGTGTGAACTATTTCAGCAACATTTTACACAACAACTATAAAAATACTCTAGTGACGTTTATCCTCATTTCTGTAATATATGAGCAAATGGGTTTCTCACTTGTTGGAATAGGGCTTGTCACACTTGAAAATATTAACCCAGACTCATTCAGCATTGCAGTTTGTAAATGTTTTGGAGATTGAAAGCTTTTCTGTATTTATGGTCTTAAAATAAATCATTTGTCCAATGCTTACAAAATGGATAGCTCTGGAGCTTGATTCGGATTGATTGAGCTGCGTTAGAAGCTGTTGTAAAATACTCTATAAACACACCTGTGACTGTTTCTTTGGTCTGGTACTGACTGTTTATTTACTTTGTTTTTATTTTGTGAAACATTACTACACATATTAATATGAACCGTTTTATAAAAGCAATAAGCCCCCTGCAGTTGTGATTTACAGTGAGGTTATAACAGTTAAGAGGGTTTTAGGTATGTTGTTCGTAATGGCACCCCATAGCTGTTATAAATGCACTGTAAACCATGGCATATTGCTTTAATTTTTTGCCTTCTGTTTTATAATCAATTCATATGAAAAGAAAAGTTTTTTTTAATCTGCCTATATATTAGTTATCAGCTGTCAAATGTTCAGTTGTTGGTATTTGCCAAATTTGCATATTGGTGCATTCCAATATAAGATGTCTCCATGACTGTCCAAAGCATGTAAATATGAAATACTCAATGCGAACCTTGCTCTGCAGCAGGGGTCCATGACCCTGGTTAAAAACAAACAAACAAGCAAACGAGCAAAAAACAACAACAAAAGAATGCTATTGATAGCCTGGGTGTTAGCAAAGTGTAAAAAGCCCCATTTCAAGAGTTCACACTTAGCTGATGATTGGTAATAAAGCATATTTGGCATGTTGTCCCGGGAGAGAGCCTGAGCTCAGAATATCCTCGAGCGAGGAGTTTGTCTTAAGATGCTACTTTGGAGTAGTCAATTTACTTATGGTGTATGTCTTTGGACGGTGAGAGGAAACCAGGAAACCCACGCGAGCACAGGGAGAACATACAAACTGCGAACAGAAACGCTGACCAGCCTGGTGAGAGGCCAAACCATCTGCATTCTTGCTATGAGGCAACAGTGCTAACCACTGGGCTGCCGTGCCGCCCTATCAGGAGTAGGGGTGGAAGGGGGGATTCTTCAAGACGAAGATGACAGGAGTGGAAAACTCTGGTTATTTATAGTGTGTCAGTATTCGTCTGATTGGTGCAATATTCGGTACCAGGCGTGTTCAGTAAGCACGTGATCCTCTCAAAATTAGTTCATAAATACATCACACTATTGTTGCATATGCACAAAGTTTGTTGCTGCTTGTTTAAACTACTTGTTTAAATTGAGCTGAAACAACACAACTCTTCTGATTTCTTTGGAAAAATGTGTTTGTTTTATGTTCAGTACACAAATTTGTAAAAAAAAAAAAAAAAGTTAACTTAATTATTTTGTTTTGAGACAACATGAATGAATTGTGTTGGTGTAACTACCAGGTTAGTGGTTATGTAGTTCCCAACATGCTTTGCATGAGATTGCATTAACGTAATCTTCTGCTTTAAGTTAAGTTAAGAAAAAGACTTGTTAAATTCTTGCTAGATTTTGAACAGCAATATTGTTTGTTACCTCACTCAGAGAGCCACAACTGTAAAATAAGTTGAAATAACACAATTCAAATGTTGTATTAACTTAATTAAGATAAGTTAAAATAACTGATCGCAGGACTCTGCGTTAACATTCTAATTTGCTGATTTGAATGAATCAGCTTTTCATATTACACTCAAACAATGATGTTTGCTGTTTGTTCAAACTACTTATTTCAAAAGTAGAAGTTGAAACGACACAAATCTTGATATTTTTTTGGAGGGACAACTTAATTGTTTTATGTTCAATCCACTTAAATTAGTAAAAACTAATAAGTTAACTTAATTCCTTCATGTTGTCCCAACACAAATCGATTGCATGGAACCCAGCATTTTTGACTGTGTATCATGAATGAAACTTCATTAACGTGCAGCATTTCTGTTACTGTCTAAAGTATGTGAATCTAAAGCACTTAAAAAGGGCTGCCTATCTTGAATCTCCAACAACACCTTAAACATAAATGTAAATAAGTTTTTTATACTAGGGCTTAAAAATAATGTTTAATATGATGACAAAGTGGGTTAAGCACAATGTGAAAACCCATATTGAATGTTCCCTATGCAGACACAAGAGCTCATCCAGCTGAAGAAGTGACACAGACTGCCTCAAACATGTCCAACTATTCAACATTCCTCCTCAAAGCTGAATCCATCTGAAGCATCTGTGAACACATCGATGCAGATCTCAACACCCAGCAAACACCTGATCTCTGCATCTACAGGTATGCAGCCTGACCTCTTGCATTGAGCTTTTTAAACATTATTTTAAGCAGTATAGGTTTGATTTCAATTTTCAGCATTACCATTTGAAACCATTTTCTTTGGTTGGATAAAACAGGCGTTCCTCCAGGTCAGCCAGCAGTGGGGGGTGGATTTGATGCGAGTAGTTTCATTGGTGGTATGATGCTGGCCTTTATCATCATACTGGCCGTCACTGTTGGGTACAGGCTGTTCTGCTCAAAACAGGAGATTCGCTACAGAGTCATGTGAGTATCTACTGGTGCTTTAAGATAGTTGGATATATGTGGTGACCTTTTTTAAAGATATAAAAGAGCAAGTATGTGCATCCAAAGCATCTTAGTAAGGTTCAAGACAAAGAAAAAAATTAATACATATTCAAATATTACTAAAAAAGTCAATTTAAATGGGCGTGTTAGTCCTAAACTTAGGATTCCTAATTTTTGCTCTAAATATATTTCATAAAGCATTTTAGTGCTAAAATTAGCTCCTAAATCAGTGAAACTTTAGGAGTAGTGAATAGGACATCACTGAGACCAAACAACAAACTCTCCTGAAGTGGCTGTTCTTGACTATCTGCCTCTTAAAAAAAAAGACCACAATCAGAAATATGTTTTCAAAAATATTTTTACATTTATAAAAAATGGCCTAAATACACAAATATGTGTTCTACTGTATATAAAGCATTAAAAAAAACATATTTGCTTTATTCAATATTATTGCTTTAATTATTTTCTAAGAAAACACATTAATTTGTAACTGGAAGAAAATCTTCACACCTTTTAAGAATGCAATTCTTCACTTATAGCCTATATTTTAAAATGTAAAATTGAATGCGGCATTATTATTATTATTATTGTTTGGTACCTTTATTTGAATAAGACAACTTGATCTCTGACAGAGACATCTCACCTTCAGCCAATGATTGTGTCCATAGTTAGTAATATTGCTGACATCATCCATAGCAACAACCCTGCCCTTACTCTCACTTTCAGGGAAATTGGTTTCAGATTTGGGAATAGCTTTTAAGAGAAATCTCTTAGCTAAAAACCTTCACTTTTGGGGAACTGTCAAAACATTGCCACTTTTTATATTTTTCTAGTGATATTTATTTTTAAACCACAAACTTTCTACATTACATAATGAACAATCAATGTTTTACACGTTCATATGTAATAAAATAACCAATTTCTATTCCATGTCACTCAGTGAGGAACACGATGCCATCATTTAAAAATGGAGCCATGGAAGAAACCTTTATGATCTGAGGAGAAGGTTTTCATCATATGCGTATGAGGGGTGTGTTCACACTGGTTCGGCTTGATTCATTTAAACCGATTGATGGTGTGATTGCATTGTTAGCGCCATTCAGACTGTTAGAGCTATTCAACAGACAATATGAACGCTACATGGACCAAAGACATCTTGGTGAAACAAAAACAAGAAATGATGTCATAAGATGTGACCACAAAAAGGACGGAATGCTCAGAAACGCATCTTTTCTTTTTTTTGCCGCAGATCTCGATTTGTGTGTGTGTGTGTGTGTTAAAGAAACTCTCCAGATAACTCTATTGTTTTTTTTAAGCCTTTCATGAGTTTTCGACACAAAAAAAGTGCTTCACCCAGCCCACAGCATTGTTTTGGATGTTTGATAAGCTCCATCTGAATATATAGATGACAAAACATTTTTGGGGGGCATGACAGTGTGAAAACTCCAGAACATAATGCACTGTTTTTGTCTTTTGGTTTGGCCAAGCTGCAAAGTGTGAAGACATCTTGAGACCATTAACGCATGTTCTCTTTTAAAAGCTATTTTGACAGTTTTTATATTTCCAAGTTGTAAAAAAACAATGTACTTCAGGGATTTATTGTTATATTTTATGCCTATTTAGTCCAGTTTTATTCATTCATTAATTTTCTTTTTGGCTTCGTCCCTTTATTATTCTGGGGTCACCACAGCAGAATGAACCGCCAACTTATCCAGCATATGTTTTACGCAGCAGATGTCTTTCCAGCTGCAACCCATCACTGGGAAACATCCATACATGCTCATTCACACACATACACTATGGTCAATTTAGCTTACCCAATTCACATAGTCTTTGGACTTGTGGGGGAAACCGGAGCACCTGGAGGAAACTCACACGAACACAGGGAGAACATGCAAACTCCACACAGAAATGCCAATTGACCCAGCTGAGGCTCGAACCAGTGACTTTCTTGCGGTGAGTCGATCGTGCTACCCACTGTGCCACCATGACACCCTAGTCCAGTTTTATACTACAGGATATTTTAACAAGACTTAACTGGGATACCTTGTAAAACATGCACACTTAAAAGTCTTTTGAAAGAAATATGGGGACAAATATTACTTTGATTATCTTTTGATTAGTTCATTAGGTGTTGTAATGGACAAAAAAGTGTTGAGATGATCCAATAAAGTCATTTTGTATAATGACCGTTATACAGCGGTTCCCAATTTCCTCACGCACAAAGGACAATAAATCTTTAATATGATTTGCTCATGAACGATCATCAGACAGCAAATACCAAAGTATATACTTTATTCCAGGCCAATTTGAAAGTAATATGTCAAGAGATATAATGTAACAGAACTTAAGGTTCTAAAGTACATGCACATACATTGATTAAAAAAACAAAACGACAACAACAACAAAAAAAACATGAGATCATAATAAATGGATATAAATTCATTCTGGGTGCGTTTAAAGAAATCTAAATACCAATCCATTAACTTGTGTGATTAGTACTAAAACTACAACAAAACAAAACAAAAAGAAAGAAAAAGTAAACAGTTACTATATAATCTGAACAGTTGCACACTAAGCAAGCAAATAATCAAGTTTAAGTGACATGCACGTTTCTAGAACATTGACTAAAATGTGTAATACCCTCACTGTACCCACAATTCAGAAAACATTTTGTTGCATTGCTCTCTCTCTCTCTCTCTCTCCAACACTGTTGTAGCCCACTAGAGTCTGCCATCAATACTATGTTTGCAAAAATAGACATTTCTCTTAGCTTGTCTTTTTTTTTTATTCACATCCATTACTACGGCCTAGCTTGCTGCTATCGATTATAAAATCTGACCATACAATTGTTGCTTACTGAGGCAATAAAACTTCACCTTTTAAAATATATATATATAAAACATTTAGTGTACGGGCCAGTTCTTGAGCTATAATTATGTAGTGTAAAGGTAACTATTGTAAACAAGAGGGAAAATTCATATTGTATTTCTGAATGGGAACGACTGTAGTGTTATACTAATGTAAACCTCTTTAGCACTGACATCATATAACCAGCAAAAGAAGACCTGTCAAATCTTGCTTCATTAAACATCTCCTTACACATCAGTTAGCTCCCTACACATCAGTCATTAGCTTATGTCTTGCAGGTACATCAAAGACGGATAAATTATCATCCATGTCATCCATTTCAAGAAAAGATTCATTACAGAGGTAAAAAGAAAGAAATCTTTGGAAGCCTTGAAGAAATCCTGACAGAAATGATAACTGATTGTTTACTTGATGAAAGTCTACTCTATCGTTACCAAATCAGATCCAAGCTAACGGCTAATCTACAGCACTAACCCTCAAAACATCCTCGTCTACCCATTTAAACGTATCAGAACCTTCCACTTCCTGCCCGTCAACGTAACTGGCACAGACTCTGCTAGAGCTCATATCAGAGACGTCTGTCTTTTGATCAAAGTGCCCTTGATAATTTTGTTCCTTGCTTTTTTAGATGAACAATATTTTAGCAAGCATCAACTAAGATACTAAAATCGTACAATAATAATAAAAAAAGGGAACAAACTGTTACAATGTAGCAGAAATGCTAGTTTTTCTAGTCAGTGTTCTCATTTCATATAGTGTAAGGCAGCTCTTAGAAAAGAGAATGGTTATGAGAGCGAAAACTTGTTCTTTGATCACAAATGAATGCCAAAACCCTCAAGAAACAAAATTAAATAAAAACTAACACACAAAGAGGCTAGGGTTTGTCAAAGACGAAATAAAACAAAACAAAACAAACAAAAAAATCAAACCCTAATTCCCAACATAATATTTTTTATAAAACCTTTGAAAGAAATATACTTTGATTAATGAAGAAGAGTAAGTAAAAGGAAACGTCAAATTTGATCGATGATCTCGAGTGTAAAAACTGTTTTGTTTTCATCTGAAGGCACTTGATTACACAGTTTCTAGTGTGATATGCTGGCACAGCCAAGCAGCAGTATTTGTTTAACCAAAGCCACACGTTAAAAATGATTTGAACCTTTCCATCATAATCCCACATACATATGACCTCCTCATCGCTTCTTTTTTTTTGGTATCTCAGGCTCATCGCTGTGTCAAGAAAAACAGTCAATTGTAGCTGAGCTGAGATCAGGAGCTTTCCTTTTTTCGGGATTCGTCTGTCTTTGTCGTTCCCGCTTGTGAAACACTTGAACCCACTTGGTTCTACTGGAGTTTTGCGAGGCGAAAAAAACCCAAACACAAATGGACATACTCGCATGCTGATGGGCCGACGTACAGTACAGCCGTGAAAGAGATTCTGCTACTTGTGAATACTTGTCTGTTCATGGGCCAGCCTTGAGGATGCAGACATGAAAAGAAGAATAAAAAAAGGACCAAAGGTTCTGCTTTTAAAACCAATTGGGCCAAATGTTGTGAATAAAACAAGGAAGAACCAAAAAAAAGGTGAAATGTCTTTTGTCGACTCAAAGCATCTACAGATCCTTCACAGATTGGATTGGGCAGTAGTTCGGAGTGGAAGAGAAGGTGTAGTGCTGTGTTGGGGCTCTCTATAGCCAGGTTAGAAAGTTCTCCTTGTCGATCTTGGTAGCTGCCAGCACCGACTCCATGTCGTTGAGGATGTCGGAGCTCAGGGCTTCCTGCAGGCTGGGCATCAGCTCTTCGCCCTCCACCGCCATGCTCTCGCCCTCCAGGGTGCCCAGGTCTACGTCCGTGCCTGGGATGGCATCTAGGTAGTCTGGGAAGCGGCTGGGCTGTGTTGCCATTGAGCTGGGACCGAGGGTGTCACCTAAGAGAGAGAGAGAGAGAGAGAGAGAGAGAGGTCAGAAATTAACTTTTGCATCAACAGGCAATGTTTGGCTTTGTAATTGATTTTCTTGTCCTATCATACAATCAAAATTGTATGGCCAGTTTTTAGAATAAGCTTATTAAATGCTAAATACTTCTATTTAATAAGTCAATTAGTCAGAATACTTTTGAACTTATCAACAAATTGTACAATTTTTTGTTTTTAAGATGAATTTTTTTGATGTTTTGCCTTTATTAGGATAGGACAAATTTACACAGGAAACGGAAATGGAGAGAGGTCCAAGCTAACGGCTAATCTACAGCACTAACCCTCAAAAACCCTCAGAAAGAGAGGGGGGGGGGGGGGGTGGTGTATCGGGAAAGGTATGCGAGCCAGGACTCGAACTTGGGACGCCCAAAGCGCAATGCCGCTATATGTGAAATTGTATATTACTTATGCATACATGTTTAAAAAGCAGAAACATGTTTCAGTAGGGCTAAAATATTAAGATAAAATCAATATTTGTGATTCTTGTTCTTGACATAGTAATATTGATTATTACTGATAATATTATTATAACTCAAAGCCTGAATCATACAAACAGCTTCAATTACTATGAAATAATTAAGTCTATTTTTTCTTTTTGCATTAACATCTATTTTATGTGTTATTTGTGATTTTGTTCATCAAAAAAAATGCATATCCTGTCTGTCCCTACATTCTGGTCAACTCTGTTTGATCAGTTATAAAAAGGCATGTCAATCTGTAAAGCACTGATAGAAAAAGCACGTGACTCGCTCCAAGTGATGCACCTTCCTCTGGTGGGAATCTCTGGAAGGCATTTCTCTCATCAATTTGTGCAAAATGTTTAGGACACACCAGTAGTAGATTTATTATGTCATCTCCGTTATTGTGAAATTTCAGATATTTAAAAACAATAATATGATCAAATACATTAAATCAGTTTTTAGACATGCCAGGTGGTATCTCTTTAAAGCACTGGTGTCAAAGTCAATTCCTGGAGGGCCGGAGCCCAGCAGAGTTTAGTTCCAGCCCTGCTTCAACACACCTATCTGTAGGTATCAAACAAGTTCAAAGTACTCAATTAGTTTGATCTGGTGTTTAATTAGGGTTGGAACTAATCTGTGCAGAGCTGCGGCCCTCCAGGAACTGGCCTGTGCTTTAAAGGATAGAATCTTGAGCTAAAGCACAAAATAGTGGAAAATGGCTTTTATGGTTTAAAACGTTTTAACAATAAGTTAAACGACACTCGACAATCAAATATTCCCTATGACATTAACTAATTTTGCATTATTTTACATGAATAACGGATTCACTTTACTGCAAATGTATCATTCTTGTTTAAGAAAAATGAAAGAAAAATGCTTGAAATGTACCCCCAACTTTATAAACATATAGTAATGTTTTCGTGTTTGACGAAACAATTCCCATTCTCGCTGCACAAAACAACGACAGTCCATATAATGTGAGTTTTGTACAAAACTACAGTTCTAAATGCTGTGAAACAGATCTCACTCATCATATCTGCACCTTGTTGTTTATGATGAGAGAATTACCATAGCATGCATTCAGCAATATTTCAAGTAAATCTGAGGCAACATGCAAATCTAAATATAATGTAATGAATTGACGATTTCCATAATTGAAATGAATTGTGACAGTCACAACAGATTTAGTTTAACAGTGTAGGGACATTTAGTCATGAATATTTTTGCCACAAGCCCCAGTTAATTTTTGCGCATCGAGGACATAAAGTTTGTGGTTTCATTAGAAGTAGTCCTGTACTGTACCTGTCTCCATCTCATCCACACTGTTGAGGAAGTCGTCTGGAGTGCGAGGGACGCTGTAGCTGCTCATGCTCAGGCCGCTGTCTGTGCTCTCGTCTCTGGAGTGATATGTCCCGCTGCACAGAACAACACCATTAATAACAGCCTGAGCGGATAAATATCAGTTATGTGCACGGATCAAAGAGGAGGCATCATATTTAGGTTTTTTTGCGATAAAGGATTAGTTCACCCAAAAATTAAAATTATGTTATTAATTACTCACCCGTATGTCGCTCCAAACCTTTGTTCATATTCAGTAAACAAATTACAATATTTTTGATCAAATCAGAGAGCTCCCTCATCCTACATAGACAAATACAGCTAAATGAAGACTTTTTTTGCCTATATCTTCTCTACCTCATCAGGCCGCCAGGTTGTGCACCCTGACCTAACGCGGACAACATAGGCAAAAACAAAGTCGCTTTTACAGTTTTCTGGCACATAAAAGTGTTCTCGGAGCATCGTATGATTACATTTGAACCACTGAGGTCACTTGAAATTTTTGGACAATGTTTTTGGTTGCTTTTCTGGACTCACTGCTGTATATGGAGGATGAGAGAGCTCTAGGATTTCATCTAAAATATCTTCATTCGTGTTCCGAAGATGAACAAAGGTCTTAGGGGGTTGGAACTACATGAGGGTGAGTAATATTAACAAAATGTTCATTTTGGGTGAACTAAACCAAGTATCACATTTTCTAACACATTGAATATACTGTTAAGTAATGCTCTGATGTTTCAAATAGCTATAGTGAAAATAAAAGTCAAAATAGTGTGAATAATGTGTGCTTTTTTTAACAGAAAAAAATACATTGGACACATTTCAATGTATGGGGGAAATGACTTGTTTTGATACCACTTGTTATCTTTGACCCACATATTTCACACTTGGGGTGAGCATGTTTTGGGATCAGAACTGTTAAATATACTACAGATCAACACACACTTGATCAAACCCAAACAAGCCAAGACTATAATTATGTACTACAATTTAAACGCAGATGACTGGTGGAAAAGGTTACCAAAAAGAACATTAGGCATCTTTTGTATTAAGATGAACTTATCCCAGCAGAAAAATCACTATTTCATGAAGTCATTTTAGACAATGTGCAGAGCTGTGACTTTGCATACAGTTTTCCTTTAATACAATAATAATAGTTTTATTCCAAAGCTGTGATGATTATAGTGATGATTAGACCAAATACACCTTCACAAGAAAACGAATCATTTATAAAGTGTTACAAGCAACTTCCTCTTAACATCTCTCCATTTATCCACAATAATAGCTAATAATAATGACTGCTCATTCTGCTACTAATTGCTGTAAAAGTTTGTGCATGTCCTCCTCCCCGTGGTCCGCACTGAACTGCTTTTGAGAGTCATTGTAAAAGGTGTTGTTTTGCTGGTGGTCTGAAAGAAGCGCTCTATAAATAGCAGGCAGGCCGTTTAGCAGCGAGGGCTCAAATCAAGGGGCCAGAGGACATGCTACAGTGAAGGAAAATACAGCAAGTTTCTCTAATGAAGAGAATGAAATGTGGCTGGAGTGCATGAGAGTTGCTGGATGAATGAGCTCTTTGTGAGTGCAGTGCGAGTGGTGGGGCAGGGGGTGGGCAGTGGCCTTGTCTGAGACCGAAACCACACTGGACGCCTTTTTACTTCATCTTTATAAGCTCTCATGTAGGGATTCATGTGCTGGACTGCCACTGGAGGGCGCAATTCTTTGGAAAAGCACAAAACTCTGTTCATTTTCTCACCCTGGCATCTTTTCTGTTTTTGTGATTACTGTTTTCATCCGGTACATGACAAAATAATACAAACACATATGACAGGTTTATATAGGTAGTCCTATTGCATGTAAGACCAAAACATATAGAGCGGCTAAAATGAACAAAAATACAATTTAGGAAGAAAGGAAAAATGGGTTATTAAAAATGAATAAAAAAACAACACAAAACAATAGTAATTATAAAAAGTGTAATTTATGGTGTTGCATTAAAGGACCCTTGTGTATTGTCTAAAGAGTTATGAATTTTGTTCATTTCAAAGCACAAATGAGGATTTTTTTTTAATCAAAACTGAGAGATTTCTTGAAAATCTGCACATCCAAAGCTCTTTCAAATGTTCTTGAAGAGGTTTAAAACAGCAGAAATGTGTGTGAAGACACACGACTGGCTTAAATCATGAACAGGTTAAATGTATTCAAATATAAATGCTAATCAGCAATGTTTGCTTGACGTGGAAGAACCAATGAGGTTTGCTCTTGTTTGTCAAGCAGGCAAGGCTGAGTTTCTGTTTGACGTTCAAAGTTGATATACATGAATAAAAGCCCAAATGAAATCTGTTCATCGTTCGATCACGTGAGTAAAGAGTAAAGAGTTTTGGATGAAAAGACTTTAATTGAAGGGAATGAAGTATGTCACAGAAAGAAATATATTCTCAGGTCGAGCAAAAGTAAGGATTTGGAACAACACAAAGACAAGTAATCGGTATCTTCCAGTCATTCCTTTTTCAATATCAAATCTTTTTTTTTTTCTTTTTTCTGTTCATTACAAGTCATGGAAATTCAGCTTTTTAGTCAAATGAAAGTGAGGGAAAAGTCAGGGAATTTGACATTTGGTTAAGAGTGGAAATCATAATTACAACCAATGACAGAATTCTTATTTTGTGGTGAACTATGGTTGCATTTACACTGTAGATCTTCAGATTTAGTTTGACAACCCACTTAACATCATCTTTTAAAAGTGACCGGTGATGTCTGCATTTACATTGCACATGCAAAGACCCAGGAAAAAAGAGTGGGTGCTGACTGACAGTTGTTATAATAAAAGAGCACTCTTTTCTCCATTACTGTATTTAATCTGTTCCAAGGATTTTTTTTTTTTATGTGTATACATAACCTTAAGCACTGTTATTTCTCTTTGTCGACACTGCTGCTAAGCATATTTTGGGGCAAGTGGATTTGTTTGACAGAAAAGTTCTGATTTGGCATCTTCTTTTAATCTAGGCTTTTTATAGAAATGTAACTATCCCCCAGATCTTGACTGAACTTGGCTGTTTTCACCAGCTTTTCCAGCAGAGGTCACCGATGAGAGTAATTCAAGCAACAAAAAAAAGGCACATATTTTGTAGGATGCTTCATCGCCCTTATGTGCGTTTGCTAACTACTACCATGTGCAAATGCAAAAGTGAGCTTTTCTTGTATAAGCTGTGCTCTGCGTGCAGTTTACTGCGTCTTACCTGTTCAAGAAAGGGTCAGAGCTGTTGGTGGTCATGTTACGGGCATCTTGGCCCATGCCAGGTGAAGAGACAGGGTTTTGGGTGCCGCCATCCTGCTCCATGCTGGTTGGAAGCTGGTTTCTGAGGGCGAGCTCCTGCACACACACACAAAACAAAAGAAACATGCCTCAAACCGTCGAAGCCATGAAGTGAGCAGACTGGGTTTGCAGGAACCAAACGGAAGCTTAACGGAAGTCTGAATTACTATTTTTTTTGTTGGAATCACTCCAAGTACAGATGAGAGCAGATACATGTTTCTACTGAAGAAAAAGGACAGAACAAACTATACTGGTTTTACTATGAAACCACGCATACGTGCACAATACACTGTCAATGAGTTATGAGAAGTAAAGAATGAAAAAACAAACAAAAAAATCTTAACCTACAAGTTTTACTTAGTTTCCTGTGTGAGAGAAATAAAAGCCTTTTCCCATCTAACAAGTTCTTATGAGTTACAAATCTGGTTATGATTTATCAATGGATTGTGTAAGACAGCCTCAGCTCAAATGGGTGGTTTACAGACTCACGCAAAGGTGTGGTTTATTGCACATCATTTAGTACAGAAGGGTCAGAGATTTGATTTTATTACAGACTTCCTATGACTAATTGAAACTTAAACGCGGTCACAATTTCTGCTGAGTAAAGGGCGACTCAACAGGCTGTCACCACTGCATCCACACTGACCTCTTTGACTGTTTGAGTGCACTTTACTCATCCTATTTGCTAATTATTCATCATATTATTTAAAATAAAGTCTACCTTTTTTAATAGTTTTAAAAATGTATTTGTAATTTAATGTAGTTTATTTTTATTTTGTATTTTTAGCATTTTAGTTTAAATTTATTTGACTGAATATTACATTTCTGTACTTGAAATGAAAACAAATTATTTGATGGAATCCGGAATATAGCTATGAATATAGTTAAGAAACTACTTGAAAAGGATCTGTTTCACTGGATTTACTAGATGTGTGTTTGAGTGTATTTGTTCAGATTTGGTTTATTCTATAAAAGGTCTACAAATATTGTCAAATATTATATCTCCTCTTTTCCACATTTTATTTTTGCTATAGAAACATTAAAACACTACCTGT
>CAIGQW010052771.1:4131530-4147659 GCA_903798125.1 Danio choprae
GTGTGTGTGTGTGTGTGTGTGTGTGTGTGTGTGTGTGTGTGTGTGTGAGCTCTGGAAAAGATGAGTGCTTCACAAGAGTGTGACATCACTCTGCACTTGCCAACAAGGTGCCAACTCCTGCACTTGAGTAGTATGATAATCCAAACCTGCAGCACATGACCGATAGCCCAAAGTTCCAGTTGGCCTTTGTGCTCAAAAACTCCAAGTCTGCAGGTCTAAGGGCCAGGTGATGTGTGAAATACATCATAAAGTCCCTTGTTGAACTCTCAGACCAGACCTCACAGCCTGTTCACCACCTTGTAGGAAGAAGGCACAAGTTTATTCTATGGGCTTTCTTCCTTTTTCTCCCATTCCTCCATTTCTTTTCCCTCTTCCCTTCCCCCCTCTCTGGCTCTGCCTCCGCCTGCCCCCTTTCCTTCCTCTCTCTCTCTCTCTCTCTCTCTCTCTCTCTCTCTCTCTCTCTCTCTAACATTGGGTCTCTTTGACTGAAAAGGTCTGGAACAGATTAGGAGCAGAGCTGCAGCATCGAGAGGCCTGGCACCGACTCAAGTCCGTCTAGATCTGCAGCTGAGAACAGTTCTGCCTGTGCTGGGCCTCACGCGGGGTGGGAAGGGGGGGTAGACAGAAAGAGAGAATGGCCAGACTTCACTTCTCTGTTAAAGGAGTACAATCCCATTCTACTCCCAGCTCAAATTACCCAAGTGTCTCCAATGGCAAGCAAAGACCCAGACGGGACAACATGTCAGGTTAGCAACATATTTAATGGCTTCTCTGCAGTTCTACTGCTGCAAGAAGTAGCCAATGTTCTCAAAGTTGTGTTTTTCAAGTTGGCGACTTGAACACTTCAACAATCTCAAATGAGAAGAGCCGAAGGATGAAAACAAACGCAAAGGTCATCAAAAAATAGCAGACACAAGCAGTTACATAAAGCTTGCAGGAACACCCAAACATTTTCAACATGAGGCAAGGAACGAGTTAACCATGTCAACCCCTTTGGTTGTTCCCCCCCTCACATTACGTCTGTAATTCAGGGGCCCACCAGGCTTGTCCGCTGAACACTTATAAATCTTCAAAGGACTTCACCCACCATAGACAACCCCCCCCTCCCCTTCTTTTTTGTCTTTCGTTCTTTCTCGCTCTCTCTTTCTCCTGCCTTACCCAGCCCTGCATGGACTGTTTACCACTTTACCCACGGCCATTTTTGCGTTAGGTGTACATTTGCTCACAAAAATCAAAGGGGAGTATTTTGGTCAAAAAAATGTAACAAAACACACTTGTTCACACATGAAGGAGATAGTGAGATAGAGTCCCATAGGAAAATCTCCTTTGGGATAAAGGGAAAGCACCTGAAGCGTGAGTAACTCAAAGTGACATAAGCAGAAGCCTTCATCTCTTTGTAAGCCTTACGTGCTCATAGAAAGAGATTAAAGAGAGGAACTGAAAAGGGTAGAAAAAGGACAAACATCTTAGACTGACAACCTTTCGGTGAACCATTTATCTCGACGTGACTATTCCACTGCCTAGATATATTTCGTCGTCTCCTATGGATTATGGATTCATATCTGAACAGGGGATTTAGGAAATGTTATAATCAGATGCAGTTTGAGCTAGTTTGCTAGTGTGTGTGTGTGTGTGTGTGTGTGTGTGTGTGTGTGTGTGTGTGTGAGTAAAGGGATCACATAGCAGAGTCCTGAGTGTGGAGCAGTTTTGGCTAACCTCAGTATGAGTCACAGGAAGTAGGAATGGTGTGCTGCAAAAACACATACACACTCACTCACTTTCTAATGCACACATTGTCAGAGAGCAGACATCTACACTTGGTCTGTAATCAGCATACTTTATAATAAAGCAATAAGCAACAGCTCTGTAATTTTACCACCACAATAGAATCAAATTCAGGACTTTGAGCATCTAATAATCACTGCAGTGATTTGAATTCCGGTCTTCATAGTAAAGTGAAAAAAATAATAATTAATTGAGACAAAAAGAGAAACCAAAAGTAATATTTTGGTATTTAAATGTGGCTAATTGAATTGGCTATGCCTATTTTAGCTTACAGTGAACCTACAGCACTGCTACTGATATGCTATCCGTCCATATTGTGTGAATGAAACAGATTCATGAATTAGCCTCTCCAAACTATTTTATTATATTGATTTATTTATTTATTTTTTTTAAACTGATGCATCACTGTTCATGTGGTTTATTTCTTTTATTAAATGGCAGCAACAGCGGCATGGAACGAGGCCAATGTTCGGGCCTAATTTATTATAATTTGATTTTAATTATTCTCATTTTTTTAAGCTTACCGAAACGCGGGTCGAGTCGTGGGTCCAGCCAAGAGGTGGTTTTGTTCTTGTGATTGATGTAGTAGATTTCTCCTTCTGAGGTAATAGCTTGTTCCCAGCCTTCAGGAAGAGGACCTGAGAGAGAACAGTCAGGATACAATTAAAGGGACAGTTCTGTCAAATTCTGTCATCATTTACTCACCCTTTAACTTGTTCCAAACCTGTTTGACTTTCTTTCTTCTCTTGAACACAAAAGAAGATTTTTTTGAAGAAAGCTGAGAACTCGGAACTATTGACTTCCACAGTATTTGTGTTTCCTACTATGGAAGTCAATGGTTACAAGTTTTCAGCTTTCTTCAAAATATCTTCTTCTGTGTTCAACAAAATAAAGAAACTCATAAAGTGAGTAAATCTTCATTTTGGGGTGAACTATCCCTTTAATTATCCAGCACCATCTGAAATGATCATTTTAGTATTTGTTTGAAAGCACAATTTGTTTTCATCCTGCATTTTCCCCCACATGACATTTATTCATTCAACTAAATATCTAGCTAAACTTTCGTGTCTGAACTTTTATTGCTACTAGAAACTGAAAGCACCAATGAGAAAGATAAGTGATGTGTATAGATATGAATGATATGTGCTTGAAGCTTTTCGGGGGTGGAGATCTTGTACAAGCATACTAAACTGTGTGCATGACACATAAGGAAATGACACGACTTGCCAAGTTATAGTATGGAACATTCAGTTTTTAGAAGTAAAAATCAGTTTATAGTTTGACTGACAATAAACTAGTAAAAACAGATCTACATCATTGTTAATCAATAGCCAGGTTTCCATCCTAAAGTTCGCAAAAAATAGGTGCGTTTCCATCACGTTGTTAGAGTGGCTGACTGTAGTATTGGTAACTTGGTAACCAACAGTAAACAAGGCAAGCATAAAGGGCCGTTCACACCATGCACGATGACTATAAAGAAAATGATAAAAACATTGTCCTAAAAATCATTCTGAATGAAAAAAAAAAAAGAGTTCAGACCACAACTATAACAATAAAAATGAAGAGAAACTATTTAGTTGGGATCACTTTCAGAATGATTTTTTTCTCAGCTAATAAATGATAAAACACTGGTAGAATCCATTTAAATACAAAGCGATGGCATAATTTAAAGATACAAACGTGGACTGCTTGATGTTAAGCCCTCTTTTCAAACATTATTTAAAGAAAATGACTATCTAGAAAACAATTGGTTACACCATGGAAAAGAACGATAATACATGGAAGTTATGCAAGCCAGGCTAGCAAACTGAAGTATAAAAATAAAAGCATCTCAGGTATCCAGTTGTCTAGTTTCAGTGTCTTTGTATTGCTTCTTTTGGAAATGCTGGGGAAAAGAGTTTGTGTTGTTTGTATTCCACTATGCTGACTACGACAGCTAAATGAATTTGATGAAGAAAACATTTTTAAATAAAGATTACAGGAGCTGGATTCACTGGTTAGATGCACTAATAGCACACTGCTGGTCACAAGGGGTAAATGCAGAATGAAATGCATAAACTAAAAATAAACAGATTTTTCTCGTTCGTCAGTGTTGACGCAAAAATATTTATTGTTCTATTTATATTTATAGTTATCGTGCTTGGTGTGAATGGGTCTTAATGGAGTCACGGGGGTGTAATGTTTACTACGTGTTTATTGGGCAAATGTGTTTTCATCTCCCATAATTTGCATGAACCCTTTTTCGCAAAAGTACAAAACCACCTCAAGCGAGCGTAAAGACTTTTTGTGAACGGAATCTCATTTGAAATTTGCCATTTCCATCACTCATTACTCATGTGATACTTTAAAATGTACATTAACACAGAGTGATAGAAACCCAGCTAATGATATATGCTTCTGTTGAAGCCATCAGCCTGAATTTCCTAATGTATTTTTGAAACAATCCTGTTTAAACTACTCTACCCATAATTCAGAGAAAATTAAAACTCCACCACTCATATAATTTTGACATTGTCTCATTATAATGAGTAATATTCAAATACTCTGCTTCAAATTGAAATGTACAATAAAGTGATCAGCCTCAAGGAACATCTTGAAAATGACATTTGGAAAAAGTGTTGCATTCTAGTTTTCAGGACTTTGTAATTCAAAGAATGACATTAGAGTTTGAAGGGAACGTCTTAAAACTCTGCTCTCGTCACAGTTTCTTTTGAACCTCCTAGAATTGAATAACCTCAGGTCTGAACATCCAGGTCACTGTTGTCACTCCAACCAGACAAGTCCACCTAATTATCAGCTGCCATTGACATGTATTCATTTGCAATTGTCTGCCTTGATAAGGTTTCTGTGTTTGCTGAGGTAGAGGCGTGTTTGGGTGGGATGTAAACAGAGACTGCTACACCCGCCATGAGAATTACCATGAGAATGCTGGTGCTGAGAGTGTAGTTTTTAATATGAAATGAGTGTCTGGAGCCGCTGACCTGAGGCTGGGTTCATGATGTTCTGTTGCTGCACAGGTACTGGGCTGGCCGGGGCGGCCTGGTTCATCTGAAGGAGAGCTTTACGTGGGTCCTGCCAGGTGGTCGTCTGGTCATTATGGCTATGGGGAGACAGAGACATACATAATCAGGACAGCTAAGCATAACTATTAGTAGTTTTGTCTTAAATTTGAATGAGCTGTCTCTTTGTATGGACAAAATTGGTTCGAGTTTAAATCTTTAACACATGAAATTTAAAAACTAATTCTTTTTTAATATTATAATACTTCTGTGATTCTATTTGTTATTTTTCTAAAATGAATTCTGAATCTGTAACACATCCTGTATATATAATTACATTTTTTTATTGCATTTTTGCAGACATTACAAAAGGTATCTCAAGTTAGAATTTTGTACAGGATGACTGGTAGCAGGAAATGACATGGAAAATAATAATCAAATAAATAATTAGACACTAATTTTTCATCTTTTTCTGACAATATATAATGTTTAACTTATAAATAAAAGACTGAACTATTTTTTTTTTTTATTTCTTCAGCATATTGTTGTTACTTTTATAATGAATTAAATACAAGTATTTCACATATGGACTGCTGAGTCCTTCTTAAACATTCTGGCAAAGAAACGGTTTCAATTCTCATCTTTCTATTCTGGTCAATATCGGACTATGTTTGGTGCGTATAACAAATTCAGCACAAATGTAGTCTAGGTAGGCAGCTCACCAAGTTTCAAGACACACTTTATGTCTAAACATTGCATAGATTTATGAAAATTAAAGACATATTAACAAAAGTGCGTCAAGGGCAGTGTGCTGCAATATAAACCACTGTTAGATATTCCACACCGTTTTATTTTGTTCAACCTGAGTGCTCCGATAAAACTCCCAGCGAGTGGAACTTTTAATAGATCTCTGTAAACAACTGAACGTCGATTCATTTGGACAGCATCTCAGTCCTTTAATCTGCAGACGCAAAAGAAAGCAGAAACCAAACATTTCAAAAGCCTCCTGCAAGCAAGCGTAAATGATGGTCTGTCCTAAAAGCAGTGAAACTCCTATTCATTTCGTCAGCCCTGCCTACTAAAAATAGGCTCTTATGAAAGTTTATTTCGTAAACTTTACAATTGCCACCCACTCTGGTGTCAGATCTGCTGATTTCTGTGGAGTAGGGAGTGTGGATAACTGTAGGTCGCTTGGTGAACTTTGACCCCGTTTACATGCGATTTGCCTGCATGCAGTGGATTGAAACAGGGTCATCTGCGCATTTAGTCACCGATTTCTGTGTAAAGCCAGTGATGAATAACACAGTTACTGGAAAACGCATCAACAAGTCTGAAAGGAGAGACTGAAGCCAGACTTACACCCTTCTGTTTATTCAGATTGCAGACAGCAAGGTGGTAGTGAGAGCCGTTCTGTTTTCTCTTTCACTGCACTTTATCACTTAAAGGTTAAGCAGCCGAGGCTTTATAACTTCAGTATCCAAAAGACGTGCTTGCATTTGAACAACTAAAATAAAACATAGTTAAAGGGACAGTTCACCTTAAAATTGCCCTTTACTCAAAATCAAGTGGTTCTAAACCTGTATTAGGCTACTTTTATACAACAACGATATAGCCAAAAATGTAAACGTTTTCCCCCTGCATTTTAAAAAGGTTTTCACGTCTACACAACATTTTCAAAATGATCCACATTTACACATATCCATAAAAATGACCAAAAATTCTGTAAGTGAAGACATGCTGTTCGATATATATATAACTTGCCTTTTTAGACAGATGCGTCTCTGCATTTGTTGTAATGTAAAGTAAAACACATTTCTGATAATGCAACAAACAAACAAGCAAAATGTGTAAAAAGTTTCTAGTTTTTGGCTAAAAACATTGTTGTGCAAATGGCATCTTAGTTTTTTTCTATCGAATAAAAGAGATGTTTTGAAGAATGTTGGAAACCTGAAGCCTTTGACACCCATAGTATTTTTTTGCTTCTATGGACGTGATTGGCTACCGCTTTCTTTCATTCTTTAAATAATTGTCTAATATATAAATGTCAGGAACCTCTTAAGGGTGAGTAAAGTTTCATTTTTATGTGAAAATTTAAGCCAAGATGAAATCCCTTTTAAAGCAAACAACTATTCACCTTCACAAAGCTGCATCACATGTTTTCCAGTACATTATCACAATCTAATCTCACAACTTCCTAGACTTTCTAATAAACAAATGAAGTCTTCCAAGAAATGCTTTTTGTGTCCTGAAGGCAACACACACAATTTACGAGCACTGTTCTGGAGGGAGCAGGCGGTTCAAAAGACCTGAGCTCAGAGGCGACGCACGTTCTGTCAGGTCTACGAAAGTACAGGATTATGTGCTTAACTTAAAATTTTGCTCCAAGTAGAGACTACTGAAAAAAGCAGAATTACGTAACTTCAGGAAAATTGAGAAACGCTAACGAACACTACTTTTCTATCTATTCTACAGTGAGAATGCGCCGTAACACTTGGTGCAGAGGCATTTCCAATGATGGCTTTGTCGGGACTTGTTGTTCGATTAAGATGTAGCGCTAATGCAGGAAAAGGCCCCACTTTCTCTCTGTCTCTCTCTCTCTCTCTCTGTACATTCAGGCAGGGTCAGTCATGGGTCTCCTCCCAGGAGGTTTCTTTCTCTCGCTGCCTGTTCTAACACACTGAAGTGTCAGGCTCTTTAACAATCTGGCGCCAGTTTTACAAAGCTTTCACCTGCTGGACAAAAGCTCAGACCAAGCTACGACCCAAAACCCTAAATGCTATTCACTTGTTCCACTTTCCCCCCCCCCCAGAAAAAAGACACTTTTGTCACTGAAAATGTGAGCATCTTGACTAGGGTCCTATAAATCTAGTTAAAGATTATTGGGAATAGATGATAAACACGTTTCACTGGCCAATAAACAAGTGTTGCTGGCTGCTTGGGTATGTTTCTGAATATACAGACAACAACATTAAAATATGGAGAAGAAAAACAACAACAAACCCTAACCAATGTTATTATATATATATATATATATATATATATATATATATATATATATATATATATATAAAATGAAACATGTGCTTACTTAATTTAGGCCTTTTGAAATCAGATTTATTTTTTCCCCTAATGGAAAATGGAAAAATTATTGATAACCAAAGCATTGACTTTCATTGTAGAAAAAAAAATCCTACAGATATTAGTGGCTACTATTACTTGTTTGGTTACCAACATTTTTCAGAAATTCATTTGTATTTATAAAAACGCACATGGTTTGGAAAAGGTGGAAGGAGAGTTCATTATGTCAGAATGCTCATTTTTTTGGGCTGAAGCATGCCTTTAATATATTTACAATAATTATAATATAAAATAATGGTAATTATATTTACCATTGGTTACCCTGAATCTTTTACTGATGAAAACAAAATTATAAACCCTCCTGTACAATTTTTATTCTTTTTGAAATATTTCTTAAAGTGATGTTTTTCCATTTTTTTCCTATAATATTCTTTTCTAATTTTTAACAATTTTATTTTCTATTTTTTAATTAAGCGCATTTGATTGACAAATCACTGTTATCCAGTAATATTATTTACTGTCATCATGGCAGACAAAAGAAAATAGTTACGTTAAAGAAAAGATCTCATCTACTTTAAACAACACTTGGAAAACATCAATATTTCTTCAACTGTATATTGTTATCAGCCTTTGTTTGGTGACTACTTTTGCCAGATAGATGCCAGACCACCGGTCTACTGGAAGAAACAGAGAGAGAATAAAAAACTATTAAGAGAATTTCAGCTTGTGAATTCTGCAACTTTCCGTTTTTATTTGGAGTACTAAATCAGCAAGACCCTTTCCCATCATAAACACCACTGTGAGCATTTTCCCCTGCCGTCACTTTCTCTTGGCCACCAATTAGTCACTATTCTGCCATCACTGCCTTATGAGAGAGGGAGGGAGCAAGAATAACAAAAAGAGGAGAGAGAGAAAGAGAGAGACTGACTCAGCACTTCACCACCCCCTCTTCCCTAAGCTCCCTCTTGTTTATGCTTTACTGATCAAAGGAGCTGCCAAAAACTGCCCCCTCTCCCACCCACCCACCTAACAGTAAGCCACCCTACCCCCAACCCACACACACACACACTCCAGGAAAACAGCCCAGGCCGCAGAAGACAAGGAACAGGGGGCCTCTTCAGGAGGGTCACGGGGGAGGGCCGAATGACTGTCAAACAAAAACAAAAGGCCAAAGAAGAGGAAAAAGAAGGAGGAAAAAAACTAGCGCGGAAGCAATCCCTCAGAACTCCATTGGCTGAGTGGATCGCTGTGGTCCTGTTACACTTTATGTCACCCCGATCCTCCCCCTCCTATTGCTGCTGGAAACTATGACAGAGACACGGGGGGAGCGAGGGACGGAGGGAAGGAGGGAGGGAGAGGCGGTGTGAGTTAATTTTAATTGGAGCACAGGATGTGGAGTATGAAGATCTCCTCTTGGGTTTCAGCAAGGGCAGACGCAGGCACACTCACACAGGTGGGCTTTATTAGCTGTAAGAGTTCTGTACACATCGTGCCTTTTCCATGCAAAACACTGATGCTTATGTTTAATTCAGTAGTAGAAGTGATCAAACTGTCATTTGTGTTGGTTACAGTTGGTTATAACATGCTGTTTTCAAATCATTAAAAAAAATCAGCAAACAAACTCCTGACATTGATTTTAAAGGGATAGTTCACCCAAAAATGAAAATCTACTCATCATTTACTCACCCTCAAGTGGTTATGAACCTTTATGAGTTATTTCTTCTGTTGAACACAAAAGAAGATATTTTGAAGAAAGTTAATTTCATAGTAGGAAAAACAAATAATCGGCTCAGGTTTCTGACTTTCTTCAAAACATCTTCAAACTCAAACCACAAAACAAAGACAAACTCAAAGCATTTGAAACAAGTAAAGGGTGAGTAAATGATGTCAGAATCTTTATTTTTGGATGAACTATCCCTTTAAGATAAACTATTTACTTGGTTTCAAAATCTAACAAGATGACTACCTTCTTAAGTCCAAAGTGTAGTTCACTTTTATGCAAACATTAGTGTCAACGTAGACTCACAAACAGTTAGCATGTTGCTAAGCTAAAATACTAATTATTTTATGCTGAAGCTGTGAGCGCAAAACACAGAAGACTAATTTAACACAGGCTGCCTAGTTTTTCCTTTTTTTTTTTTTTTTTTTTTAAATAAATTCATGATCAAATTAAAACTCCAAATTGGGACTGCATGGTAAAAGGACATAAAATATTATTTGGGAAACACAGTTGTGTGGTCATTAGTAAATCTTCTCCACAGAGGGATAGAGAATGCTCTTGGAACTTCCAAATATGCCTCAAAGAAACTCAGAAAATTCTTATAGCGGTTGGTAAATAGACAGAAGATTTAACTGCTTTCATTTGTTCAGTGTGACTACCAAACAGACGACCACAACAACATACAGTTGATCTGAGTTCTTATTATAATTTTCCTGATTAGAAAGTATATAATGACACAATGCCTTTGAATATTGCATGATCATATTGCATGCTATATATTGCGTAGCTTGTCACAATCATGTCTGTGCAGCTTTGAAAGTTTACCTAGCCAGAGATCAGCATGGAAGAACTAATTTAACACATGCACAGTATTAACCCCATTGGACTTGTTCGGTTTGAACATTCACCTTGTGCCTACGCTGTTGTATGGAGATTGTCTGTGTGGACAGAAAAACTGACTGCATGTGAGCAGGTACCCACAGACATTTCTGATGATGAAAACTGGTTTACAAGGACAGTGCATGGACCGTCATGGAGTGCAGATGGCTGAGACATACTTATAGCTTTAGAAAGCATAATTAATTTGCCAAACTTCTGAAGCAGACTTTAGGTGCAATGCTGCCATCTTTGTAGTCTCAATGCTGTAGTCAACTCTCCGGTGTTTTGGAACAGAGAAAATGTGTTTTTGTAGTCAGTCTGGTTTAGAGCCCTAACATTGCATCACTCTTGAGTGTCTGCTCAAGCAATGTTCTCTCTGCACATCGAGCACACACAAACACAAATGAGACTGACTGGCTTCCCTTTGCTCAGCGGGAAAGTACCGGGAAAATGGGAGGACAGTCAAAAAGCAGCCAAGAGTAACAATAATAGTGAAATCCATATGTATACAATATATCACCTGACTTTTGTTCATGGTGCCAGTCTGTGCATCATAAATTGAAAAATTTACCATTGCATGGCAAGATTTTGTGTATGACATCCAGTAATTTTTGCAAATAGGGTCAAGTCACCCAGAGTTAAACAGTTGAGTCCATTTCTGAGTCCATTCAGCTAATCTCTAGGTCTGACAGGAGCTCTTTTAGTTAGCTTAGCATAAATCATTGTTTCGGATCAGACCATTGGCATCTCACTCATCAAAATTCCAAAAAGAGTTGATTTTACTCAATATTATGCAGCGCTGTTACCTAGTTAACTTCTTGCGGATTATTTTCAGGTACTATGCAATATTAATTAGCCTGCTGCAACCATGGTGAAGCAGCAAAGTTCCTTGATTATTGTGCCAGAATGAGAATACAGATCCTAGCCACATCGAAAATAGCAACTTTTCATTTTCCATTGGTCTTAGTACACAATGTAACTGCAGAAGAGTTAAGCTTTAAACAGTAAAATTGTAAAAACTCTTTTTTGTTTTTGTTTTTGAGCGAGAAGCTAATAGTCTAATCCAATTCAATGATCTGTACTAATAACTAAGCTAAGTGCTCCAGCCAGACCCAGTGATCGATTGAATGAATAAAAAAAAAAAAGAAAAAAAAAAGATAAAACTCACTGGTTTAAGTCTAGTAAAATGAGCATATTTCCAAACAAGTGTTTTTTTTAAGCAAGCCAAGTTAACAACTGATGGTTAGACATCTATTTTCATGCAACAAAGGTCCATTATCATGCAATTATAATGACCTAAAATTGTGCTAATGTAAACAAAGCTTTAAAAGTATTCATTAACATATAGTGTTGCACCACTACATTCACCTCGGCTTTAACAATGTCAATAAATGACCAGTTAAGATCACTCACCAGTGCAGATTAATGACTGCACTTTCACACCAACAAACTAACACCTATGGCAACAGTATCCCACACTCCCACAGAAAACACATCATCGCCGTTCAGGGCCATTACAGATCACTCGGGGGGCCACCAGCTGAGAAGCATTATTGAAGATTATGGGGCCAGAGATGCAGACAAAAGCATAGACAGCGTAGACGTCCCCTTAAGAGACCCCCCCAAACACCCTCTAGTGCTTCAAACATCATCAGCCAGACGCCTGCAACCTTCTTTCTGGAGCACTACTTCCAGACTAAGTACTGAAAAGGCCGACTTGGGCAATGACAAACAGACAAAGAGAGAGGTCTACAACCCTGATACCAGACCTTTGCTTTATAGCCAATAGACATGGAGAGCGGAGGTGGGGATTCTGGCACTCAAATCACATTGAGCCATGACCACACAGGAATCACTCCACGACACTAAAGGAGACAGTCCTCTATAGAAGCTCACTTCCTGATTTCCTCTCCAGCTGTTATCATTGCTCATGAAACCAGAGAGTGGTGGTGGTGGTGGTAGTAGGTGGAGAGGGGAGGTTAGCGAGCTCACAGCACTGGGCTTAGACCCACCCAAGCGCTCGACATGATTGATGGCCCAATTATCAGGGCCCTGTTTATTGTGCTGCAGTTATTTATAACGCAGCAGAGCTCGAGGTGCAGCGATGAATGCTTCTCACAGTTGTGCTCAATTTCGCCAGCACTGTGTGTTTTCCACTTTGCTTTAAAAAATAACTAATATTTGCCAATGGAATATGGAGGACATGCTGGATGAGTTGTCTTCACAATAGTGCCTTAAAAGTGCAAAGATGGCATTCACTACTGACTGGCTGGTGAAGGCACATTTCAGATTATATTGTGACTTGTTCCTGAGTTAAGAACTAACAAAAAAAGTGTTTATAATAATTGCAATGCTTAAAGATGGGTAAAAAAAGAAATGCATTCATTAAATGCGTTTATTTTAAGGTCAACAGTATTTTAACCTAACGTTTAATGAATGTAATTTTTAGTTGAAACAAAAATATTATAATTTGTACACTGTAATAAATATTACAATATTGCAAACAAATCATGCACTAATATATATATATATATATATATATATATATATATATATATAGGCCTCACAGTGGCGCAGTGGGTAGCACGTTCGCCTCACAGCAAGAAGGTCGCTGATCGCTGGTTCGAGCCTCGGCTGGGTCAGTTGGCCTTTCTGTGTGGAGTTTGCATGTTCTCCCTGTGTTGGCGTGGGTTTCCTCCGGGTGCTCCGGTTTCCCCCACAAGTCCAAAGACATGCGGTACAGGTGAATTGGGTAAGCTAAATTGTCCATAGTGTATGAGTGTGGATGGGTGTGTATGGATGTTTCCCAGAGATGGGTTGCGGCTGGAAGGGCATCCGCTGCGTAAAACATATGCTGGATAAGTTGGCGGTTCATTCCGCTGTGGCGACCCCAGATTAATAAAGGGACTAAGCCGAAATGAAAATGAATGAATGAATGAATGAATATATATATATATATATATATATATATATAAATAAAAGTTTTTAATAAGTAGTTTAGAATAAAATTGTAACAATAATATATTAGGAACAAAAAATGTTGCAGGATATTAACATATTAGAATAATTTGAAAGGATCATGTGACACTGAATACTGGTGTACTCAGAACTAAATTCAGTTTTCATATTAGAGGAATCAATGACATTTTTAAATACATGAAAACAATAACCAGTTATTATTATTTTATTTCACAAATAGCTATTTTTACTTCTAATAATTAAACTTCTGAGCAGTAGCATACCCCTGCATTACTAGTCAAGTCATCTTTATTTCTATAGCGATTTTACAATGCAAATTGTGTCAAACAGCTTGATATAAATGTAGAAAAGTTAATAAAAATCCACAACAATATTTAAGATTGTGGAAAAATTACAAGGTATTATGAAGTTCTAGTTAAATTAAAACCGATTCGGTTCAGTTTAATTTAAATGTCACTCTTGAAGAACAACCCACTGAAGACAGCAAACACTGTTAAAAAGACAGTTTACCCAATTTTGGGGTAAACAATCCCCTTAAAAACAATGACTTTTTTACAACATCAGCATCAGTTTCACACAAAGACTGTCTGTAGCTTAGCTTAGCATAACACACACACACTGTCTGTAATAAGGCCACAGAGAGGCAGCCATTATGAATGACTGAATTCTGCTGGTCAGGACAGAAAGAGGACGTTGGCTCTCCATTTCTCCCTCACGGCCCAGCGAGCGAGTGTGCAACGGGACGGCTGGATGAGTGACTGAGCTTCCGTCAGCAGGACATCATCAGGAGAGATTATGGAGCGACCTGCTGACCTCTGGCCGGATTTAAGTTCCTCTTTGAAGGAGGGCTCATATCACAGGGGCCAGGGGACAAAGCAGTGAGTTAACAGAGTCAGAGAGAGAAAGAAACCTGGCTAAAGGTTATGAAGTTCTCACATTTTACACAAGCCACACTTTAACGCAAAAAAGATTTTTCATTCATTTAAAGAAAGGAAAAGCTTTGTCTTCATCATGAAAGAAATAATTGCACACCCAAGGTGCATAACTTTCTAATAATTCAATGGACCAGTCAATTTTTGTTCCATTTATACAATTGATACACATTTTAAGACATTTTTCAGATGTTGTATTTCAAGAACAGAACTTTTTTTGTCAGGTTTTTGTAGTCAAATCTAAAGGCTGCATCCAAAATCACATTCTTCCACTCTATATGGTATGTGAAAAAATGATGTGAGCCAAGCAGTGTGTCTGAATTCATAGTATTCGAAAAAACAATAGGAGAAGAATTACCCGGATGACCTTCTACTTCCGGTAAAATTCTGAAGTGAGTATCTGATAAAAACTTTACTATCCCATGAGGCCATGCGAGAGAATTTATGAATGGGAGTGAAGCAACACAACTGATGTGAGTGGGTGATGTGATAATAACAACCTGACAGATGTAGTATGTCCGAATTACATTCATACAACTCACATTCCTACTATATAGAATGTGTTTTTTAAAATCGATTGTAAAGTAAATTCAGATTTAAGAGTACCTACTTTACTATGCAATTTTGGATGCAGCTCTTGGGTGTGTCTCAATCAGCTCCCTGGTTCCAGAGGTCATGGATCATTAGGTTGTGTACACAAATTCGGGCACGATTAGGAATAGCAAAAGAACTTAGTTCACTACACGTTGGGACACTGATGGTGACATGAGAACATCCTCATTGTACAAGATCAAAACTAGACTTTATAAACAACAGCAGAACTAATATTTTTCGTATATTAATTTTTATAAAAGCTTTTAAAAGTACATTATAGCTAAATAATTTGATTGCCAGCAACATTTCAAACATTAAACAATTGTAAATGTTTGCTAGATTGTTCTTAACCTATCTAGCTATGTTAGTTCTTGTTAAATATAAATAAGTTTCTTTTTAGTAAAAAAGTTAATCATTATGTTTAGTGATTTGTTCAGGTAATTCATGGTTCACACTTTCGAACTTGCATCAAGGGCGGATAGTGCGCATCTATGCCGCATTGCGGGACTTTTAAGCATGCGAACACTTCAGTGAAAAATTTTGCAATAGAGACAGCCTTAAAATGGCAGACTCCCTGATCTGTGCCTTGACTAATGAACAAGGTAGCTGATTGAGACGCACCACAAGTCTTTTGTTTTGTTTTGACTTTTGAGAGTTGTAGGCTGTGAAATAACTGCAATCATTCAGTCTAGTGATGTGAAAGTAATTCGCTACTGGAACTACTTCAGCCATGCCTTATACGGAAAAAAATTCAATACCTTTGAATGTTCATCAGCAAATAAGA
The DNA here is from genome assembly GCA_903798125.1 of Danio choprae. Classification (NCBI taxonomy): domain Eukaryota; kingdom Metazoa; phylum Chordata; class Actinopteri; order Cypriniformes; family Danionidae; genus Danio; species Danio choprae. The sequence goes on from CAIGQW010052771.1 coordinate 4,147,281, forward strand.
ATCAAGCATTTAACAGTTCCGAAGTATAAATACCATTAAGCAAAAGCTAAAAATGAATGTGTCACATTCAACACATTGACTGCACTGTTGATAAATGTAAACAGTGTTTTGACTGGTCTGAATACATAGGCAGAGGTCCTTCTTCAGTTTGCACCACTGTGACAGTAGGAGCATTGATGTCTGGGGCAAAGGTGTTACATCAGGACTGGGTAAACACTGGTCTGGTGAACTCTGCTTTCTATATGTACATATGCACGCACGCACGCACGCACACGCACGCACACACACGCACACACACGCACACACACACACGCACGCGCACGCACACGCACGCACACACGCACACACGCACACACGCACACACGCACACACGCACACA
>CAIGQW010052771.1:4147669-4166564 GCA_903798125.1 Danio choprae
GCACACACGCACACACGCACACACGCACACACGCACACACGCACACAGGAAAGGGGCTTGTTTGTGTGTGGTCAATAAAGCCCAAGCTTGATAAACACACATTTGCTCAAAGTAAATGCTTCACACTGGTTGAGCTGAGAAATGAATTCACTCTGACCTGGGAAACCAAACATTACAAAAACGAGGCCACTGTAATCTAACAAGTGACAAAGCAGTATCTAAATGAGTTGGCTGTTCACATGGAGTACAATTGGTTCAGATGTCAATGTGTTATCTGACATTATTTTAAAAAAATGTGGCATAAGACCAAAATATTGTATATTATATATCAGATACTACAGTAAGCATATTAACACTTAGCAAAACCATATTACAATACATACAATATGTAACTGCTAAAACTATGTTAAAAAATATTAATAAGCAGCAGATCAAGAGATTGAGGGTAATACAGCTAAATCCAGATGTGTTCCCATACTATGGGATATGGGTTTTTCATAATGTAACTTAACTTAAAGGCACAGTTCACACAAAAGTTACAATTCTGTCACCATTTACTCTTCTCTCCACTTGTTCCAAAACTTGAATTCTTGTTGAATACAAAAGAAGGTAATTTGAAGAATGTTGAAAACTGATAGCGGAGGGCATTACCAGTGTTGTTGTACATTACCAGATGTTGTACTGTATGTATTATATCAGTGCTGGGTTGCGGCTGGAAGACCATTCGCAGTGTAAAACATATGCCAGAGTAATTGGCATTTCATTCTGCTGTGGTGACCCCTGATAAAGCAGGGAATTAGCCGAAAGAAAGTGACAGTGAAAACTAGTAGCCATAGTAAATTTTCTTTCTACTACCGAATTAGTTTCCAATATTCTTCAAAATATCATCTTTTGTGTTCAACATAAAAAACGAAACTCATAAGAGAGAGAGAGAGAGAGAGAGAGAGAGAGAGAGAGAGAGAGAGAGAGAGAGAGAGAGAGAGAGAGAGAGAGAAAGTAAATGACAGTTTGTCCCTAACTATCCCTCTATAGACAAAAAGCTCAGAAAACTAAAACTTAATCTTAAATAGGATTGTTTGACTTTAAATTCTGTCTCATGTTTGAAGCTGCAAGACAGTTAACATAGATACTAAACATCATTTGAGGTCTATACCAATGTAATAAGGTGAAAATTGTTCAGGAATAATCAAATTATGGTTTAACTTTGTCCTCAACAACCTCACAAAATCCTTCTCATCGTGACTTGATGAAGACATCGCACTGTAAGCTTTGAAAACCACATCAAAAGCACATTAATCAGTTCTGTCCACTGCAATATTAACAGTGTAACTGAATATCACTACATTTCAACCGTCCCACAGTCCAGCAGAATGATACCGCCCAACTTTAGGAGATAGGCTTATAAAAAGGCCTTGATCATGCATGAAACAAAAGTATGATTGTGGTTTGGGCTTGTGGGAAGGACAGCCTATCCCTGTGATGTTGATCACATTTGCAACAGCAAACTTTCACTCCCTTCAGCCGTCCTCCACACAAATGTGCTACAAATGGAGCTAGCAAGAGAGGACTGACCCAGATGGCTAAACCGTTAGCCATCAAAGAGACGCCCAAAAGTGGTACACAACACGCTAGCTCCAAACTCACACATACAAAAGTGCAATTCAATTCACACCGGGCCTCCCGATGAATGGATTTAAAGACAGACAGGAGTGGCTGAAGATAAAGTTAAAAATCACATGAACTCAATACTGCTCATGATACTGTTATGTCTATATTTTGTCTGTAAAACCCCAATGAACTGTTTCGAAATTGAGACGGATGTGAATTTAGCCTATACTGCCGTTCAGAGAGGGGGGAAAAGGCAGAAAAGCAAATATTTTCCCAACTGGCCAGAGAAAAATGGAGTTTGAGTGTGCGAGGAAAATCCAAAAGAAAACAGGCCACCCCAGAAGACTGCAGCACTCAATAACAAAGACTGTCTAAGCTAGCAGTGTGTGTCTGGACACGTAACACTTGCAGGAGCAGAACACTTTCACCACAATACTGATATGGAAACACACAAATGTGATTTATTTTTTGTTTGTTTGCTTGCTTATATATTTTAGCCATTCATTCACACAACACTATCTATTTACTTGGGGAAAAATTCACGTTGACAAGACATGTTTTTTGTTATAGCGTAATTAATCACTTTTTGTCAAACAAAAGAAACATCTAAATTTCACAAATTAACTTATGCATGATCAATACTTATTTTGATCAATTTAATGCATCCTTGCAGAGTAATACAATAATAAATAAGACATTTTTGACTGTTGAATAGCATACAATATGAAAATGTTTAGAAACATTGACATTTTCTAAAGATTACACGTAAATTGTGTTTAATTATTGGTGCTATTAAAGATGAAGTGTTACCTGACAGGAAAGTTAATCAAAATGAATAAAGAAATCAAGCACACGTCAAACATTAAAAAAAATAATAATAATAAAATAAAATACACACACACACACACACACACACACACACACACACACACACACATATATATATACATCTAACTTGGATGTTTTCCAAGATGTATGTGCATGCAAGTTTGCAGATTACAGCCACAAACCACAAGCAATAGAATCCTAATGATACCCATCCAAGGAAAGCCCTATCATCATGTGTCCTTGTATTTTTCCAGTTTGCCCAATCATGCTCACCTCTTTCCCAAACTAAGAAAATCCCATGGTGGAAGCAGACAGCAGGAAGGAAACAGGGGGGAAGTGCAGTTTTTAGTTTACGGACCTCGAGGCCACACTGATCTAGCAGCGGAGTAAGTTGCGAAAACCAAACAGTGTCCATTAAATCACTTAACACCATGCGTTTACCATCACCACCAGATCCCCTCACACTCTTACGACGGGTCACGTCCTTTAACTCCACACACAAATGGTAGATCTGTTCAAAACTCTTCTTATCAGCCATATTTTATTACATTTCTTGACGAGAAACAAGTTTGCGACAGTCTAAATGCAGCAAGCGGTAACAAACTTTGCCTCGAGGAAAAACTCTGAGACACACCTTTGTATTGTAATTAAAAACAGCATGTTTTAAAGTGGGTGGAGGAGTAACGGTGGTTCCCATCAGAGGGTCTAATCCCCATGATAGCTGGGGTCCACATCCCCGAGGGCCCTTCTCGGCCTCCCATAGGCTAAACCCCCCTCCCACTGAGTCCTGGCTTTAATAAGACAACGGAAACACTGATTAGCCCCTCTATTTGGTCACATTCTCCAAATTAGAATCCTTCATTAGTTTATGACCCTGGTCTCAGTGTTAGTGCCCTGTGAACTTAACCCCCCCCTCCTCATGTGGTCCCAAAAAAACAGGCAGGCTAGAACTAAACAAGATGACCCTCAACCGCCCTGATCCCCCCTCTTTCCCCTCTGTCCCAGTCTATTATAAATCGAAGCTCACAGTAAACTGTTGGAGAAAAAGGGAAAGAGAGGAAAGGTCAACACATCAAGTTGACCTTTCCCACTTCTGTCCTCCACAGGGTTAATAATGAAAGCAGGAAAACAAGAGGGGAAAACAGGGGACGGAGACCTGGGAAGTCTCCAACTTCAAAAATGAAAAGGCTATGACATTTTTTCTTTGCATCTGGTATTTCTAGATTCAATCAACACTTTTAAAGTGCAGTTACAGTTACAGTAAATAATCAGAATTATTTCATGTTTTGTTCACTGATGTTACAATTTGCCAGATGGCAATACTGTAAATACTGTTTTCAAAATAAAAGTTTTACTTTCGTTTCATTGTAAAATGCTACAACTTATATTTCAAAGTAAATTATATAAATGTAGTTAGTCAAAAAAAGTGCAAAGAGCACACAATTGGGTTCATGTATTTCAGAATGTAATAAATGATGACTTAAAGCACTTATTGTAATTATTTTACAAAACATTTTTCAGCATTTGTACATAGTGATTTTCATTGGCGACAAGCAGAGGGAATTAGCAAAATCACCCCCTGACATGAGATGGCGCTTAATAAAAAACAGAAATACTCTTTTCTGAAAAACAGAAAATTCTCGTCTCTATGAATCTTTTTTGCGATTACAAATGTGTGCTTGCCAAGACTGTACTTTGCACTTGAGCGCCACCAAGTCATGTTTACTGTAACTTCAGGAGAAACAGATAAAAAGAAAAAAATCTCATTGTTCGACCAGTTTAGTAATGTGGTGTGTCAAACAAACAAAACAAAAAACATAAAAAACAAAACAAAAGAAACTTTTACGCCTGCCATTTTGTCTTTTTACACTTGCCTTTTTGGTGTACACGCTAACATTGGCTGCCTTTGTTTAGTCATGAGGAAATAAGCATGTGCAAAATTTAAAAACTAAAAACTGAATGTAAACAAGCTTCGGAAGGGGGGTGTAAATGCAAACCCAAAAACTATACCACTATTATCTCTAAAATAGAAAAAGATCATTTTGTGAAAATGGTGGCAGTGCAATCTGCAATCAATAGTGGACTATACAGCATTTTGTATACTAGTGGATTATATAGAAACAGTTTCTTTACAAATTGATATAAGCAACTTCTGGCCTGCCATTAACAAAACAGCATCGTAAGTTGTTTTTAAAGATATGTGGTAACAGGTATTATTTTTACAATGTTGGCATCTGCCCATCTGAACCTTTTCTCATTTTTAGTATATCACTGTCGTGTAAATGAACACTAAAACACCACTGCAACTTTTTAATCTCTTAACAATGAAATTTTCCCCGTTGCAACTTAGTCATTTGCAACTTTTTTTTTATCTCCAGAAAACACAGTACTGCTTTTCTTGCATTCTCAACATCTGGAAGCACCACAGGACTAGTTCCCTATAATCCCGGGCTTTTGAGGCAGAATTGAAACGATCTTCAAATGACTGGGTGTTGCAGGTTGATTACGACTTCTGATAGCTTTGTGTTTCCTGTCATTTTCTTCCTGCTATCAAAATGTCACGGGACACCACTGAGGCCTGAGCAAAGGGTGAACTAAATATAGAAGGACAAAAAGGTTACAGTGTAACTGTTCATGGCTAAAATCTAACTAGCTCTAATGCGATAGATCTTTTACTGTGTGTTCAGAGTCTCTCAATCTTGTTTGTTTGTCTATATCTGACCGGGTCACATGAGTGTCACTGGATGAATGAAGCAACCCGCTCATGCTCACTCTCTCCCTCGCTCCACTATCTCTACTGAGCGGATTCACAAACTGCCCTTTCATTCATACCGAAACGGAAACCAGGCTGCTTGTCAGACTTCCCTTAGCTGTGTGACTCCCATGTGGCCAAAAGCGAGATCTATCAGGATACATTGCACATCACCATCTGCTTTTCTGCAACGAGAATGAATGGTACAACATATACTCAAAAGAAATCTCTGGCCTTAGAAGAAAAGTTTGTTTGAGGGGCGTGCAAGTGCAAAATAGTAGCGGTCATCTGAAAGTAATACAAGCTCATTACAGTTTCAAACAGGTTGGCTTACAGCCTTCATCTAAACAGGGCCTGATTATAAATCGGCATGCTTTTCTGTTTCCAGAACAAGCTTCATGAAGCTTCATGTGATCATAGATTCTAACTACACTTTTAACGTGCAATGAGAGTTGCTGAGAATCAATATTCTTCAACTTTATATTAAAAACCAGTTAAACTGATCTGTATTTAGCACTTTCATAAAATAATATTTCATTAATGTTAGCCTATAATTTCCCAGAAAAATGCATCCCAATATGACATAAATAACGACTTATTAAGCTGATAGCACTAGACAATATCTTGTGCTAAACTCAGCAAGCTGATTCAGACTCTGGAGCAACATCGTTTGTTCTTCAATTTTACTAGAAGCAAACCTGAGCACAATTTTTAATGGTTTTCTATTCGCAGCAAGTGTTTTGCACACTGTTTATGCACCACTGGCACCTCATGTTATATCTGTACCTTGGAAGGAGTGCTCTGTGACCCTTCAATTAAAATAAAAAGTCTTTTTTTTTTTCAGAAAAAGTGCCTGATGTCATTCACTCCAGCACAAAGACCATTGATACAGTGGTTGGTAGCGACATAAAAAGTGCAGCCCACTGGTCTTTTCTAACATCAATGAAAAGGCAGTGTGGTGCACCTTGAGTTTTCAGAACTGAAAAGAGCGTTCGGTGTGATGGCCCCTAAGTCTGACTACACCAAAACACAACCCCAGCGTTTTCAAATTAAAACATGGTCTTACATAGGCCATAAACGCTGGAGTAGTGTGGATGCCAGGTGTATATGTAGCATAAATTGTGCACTTCACAGTGAAAATGCAATAGTATAAATGTAGAATAAATCACACTCTCTCAAAGAGGCTTAATTAAGACATGCTAGGAAATAAAATGTAGGAGTCTCTATATACACTTTTAGTTGAAACAAGTTAAGTTCAACAAGGGGCAACAGTGATATGCCAACAACAAAAATCGCTTTCTGTGGAAAAGTTAACCACAAACAAAGATAGGGACCTTTGAAAAAAAATGAGCCTGCTCCAAATAAATAAATAAAAACTTATAAAGGAGGGGCTTTTACAGACAAGTAGAGATGTTCATTTGTGCATCTGAGCAGTTACAGAGACAGGGTGAAGATCAATTGATGCCCATGTGCAGACCACTCAAAAAGGTAGCAGTGAGTCTGTCTCAATGGTTTAGCCAAGCTTTATTGTCTAGTTAAAGATGAAAGAGAACTGCCAGACCAAATTTGAAGCAAAGTTTTAAGGATTAGTTGTCCTTATTGTTGGATTCATTAGCAGTTGCAACATTTCCAAAACATTATCCTTAGTCTTGTAAGCCATCTACACAAATGGCGTTTTCCCCTTCCTGTCCCTCAACCCCTGAAGATCTGGTCCAAATGAAGCAGATGTTCTCCAGATGTTCCTCTTCTAAACATCTGGTTTTAAAAGCTCTCTGTTTTATCATAGTAAATTGGAGACTAATCATGTTTGTCTAGAAGCGATTGGTCAGAGGGTCACAGTTCCAGACATCCCACAAACTATTTAAAAATGAAGTCCTAATATAGAAGCTGTTTAATGAGTTGCAAGCTTGAATAGGACATAACAACAAGACACAATGTACTTCTTCAATGTGCCCTATTAACTCCTCCTGTGTACAGCCCATGTACCGTGGACGGGCTTCTGCAGCCAGGCAGATGAGTTTACCAGGCCGGCCCGTCCTCCAGTCATTCTATGCTGCTACACTGGGCCTTTGTTCCCCTCTGAAACCCAATCCGCAGAAGCTCTAAGTACCCACACACACAGAGAGAGAGAATGAAAACCTTGGCACATGGGCTAACACTCTGTATTAAAGACAAGGATATTTAAAGCAGCTGGAAAAAAAACAAACTCCTTATTGGGAATTTTGATTAAAAAAATTACTTTCACTTGCATAAAACCACTTAAAATCAGTCAAAGACTTTCAAAAACTTGTTTTGTGTTTTTCAAAAATGTGCAATGTTGTAATTACGATCCCCATTCACAATGATCAGCAAAAACAACTAAGAATACTTTGATAAGAAACAGTACGTATTTGCAGACGTACAGTCATATAAGCCAATTTTCCACTATCGGGCTAATGGTTCTGTTTGGTTAATTGTTCCATTCCGTGCCAATCCAGGAAAGTCAGCATGAAAACGGTCTCCTTTTCCACCGTTTGGAATGTAATACAAATGCGCCAGTTATAGCCTTTTTAACGTAAGTGTAATGTAAACAGTGATATAATTGATGATCAAGTATTTCTGATTTTTGGGACTTTATCACTGTCGCCTCACAGCAAGAAGGTTGCTGGTTTGAGTCCCGGCTGGGCCAGTTGGCATTTCTGTGTGAAGTTTGCATGTTCTTCGCATGTTCGTGTGGGCTTCCTCCGGGTGCTCCGGTTTCCCCCACAGTCCCAAGAATTGTGGTATAAGTGAATTGGCCGTAGTGTATGAGCATGTGTCAATGCGAGAGTGTATGGGTGTTTCTCAATACTGGGTTGCAGCTGGAAGGGCATTTGCTGCATAAAACATACGCAGGAATAGTTGGTGGTTCATTCCGCTATGGCCACCCCTGATACATAAGGAACTAAGCCGAAGGAAAATTAATGAATGATAAATAAATAAATAAATAAATAAATAGAACTCTTCTGCCTAGCCAGGTAGGAAGAAACTGGCAGCCAGACAACAGAATGGCAACGTCATGTGCACAAGTGCTCTACCAGTCCTGCACGATTTTCTAACCATGCTTAGAATTTTGGGCCGAGAATAGTTTGCATTCGTCCCATGCCATTCCAGACTCATGTGGATACACATCTGGAACAGTACCTGACTGTTGACCATTCGGTACGATAGTGGAAAAGCAGTGGCTGTCTGCCAGTTGTTTTGGTTGTCAAGTACTCATGCATGTCTATAGACTGAACACATAACCTAAATGCAGTTGATGTCACCATTGTCACAAAACTGTATTTTTGCAGTTTACACAGAGATGATAATGGTAGCATTTTCAAAAAACTGTATTTTGAAACACATTTCAAACATTTGCATTTCAAGTTTCCAAACTGCCTTCATCACATAAATGAACTGCCAAAATACATAAAACCAGTCATGTAAAAATGACACATTAAATTCATTTAAAAACAGGTTTCCACTTCTAAAATGACCAGCAGCATTGGAGACTTAACCCCAATCCCAATGCCTAACCAAAAACACAAATCACCACTAAACCGGGATGACGCATGTGTTATAACAAGCAAGACAACTTTAACAACTCACTTTAGGAAGTATCTCTGTCCCGAAGGGGTCTTGGCCATCTCCCAGCCTGGGGGCAGTGGCATGTCATCAGGTATCTCGTAAGAGGACTGGCGGAGGTGCTGAGGTGGGGCATTTGCTGGACCCATGCTGGTCAGTGCACCAGGAGAAACTGCACCCAGCTGCAGAGAGGCTGGTGAGGAGTGTGCCCGGACGTGATGGGGCGTGACGGTACCAGCAGTACCTGCATCTGTACTGGCCTATGCAAGGATAGAGGATTAGTTTAACATAAAGAAAACATTTAGATTAGGGTTGGACTTAAAGCAAATACCCTACAAGGAATAATTCTCCCAGAGAAACAACTTATGACTAAACCTAAATAATTAACACACACGCACACGCACACACACACACATACTTTTTTACTGTCCCTCAAGTGGTTCCAAACACAAAGTAAGTTATTTTGAATGTTATTCATGTCAGAAACCTGTAACCACTGAGTTCCATAGTATTTGTTTTTCCTACTATAGAAGTCAGTGGTTAAATTTTTTTAGCATTTTTCAAAATTTCTTCTTTTATTTTTAAGAGGAGAAGGAAACTCAAACAGGTTTATGACAAGTGAAGAGTGAGTAAATAATGACAGAATTCTCAGTTTTGGATGAAATGTCCAATTAAAGTGCTTTAATTTGTTTGAGAACATTCTTTTTAACTTTCATCATTTAAAAGGGAAAAAAGGGGGGGGGGGGGATCTGGAGTAAAAATTAAAATGCAAGTAGTATATTTCAAACAGATTGCTTTTTACTTTTTATTTAATAAAATGAACTTCTATTTAGGGCTGCACGGTGGTGCAGTGAGTAGCACGATCGCCTCACAGCAAGAAGGTCGCTGGTTCGAGCCTCGGCTGGGTCAGTTGGCATTTCTGTGTGGAGTTTGCATGTTCTCCCCGTGTTTGCGTGGGTTTCCTCCGGGTGCTCCGGTTTCCCCCACAAGTCCAAAGACATGCGGTACAGGTGAATTGGGTAGGCTAAATTGTCCGTAGTGTATGTGTGTGAATGAGTGTGTGTGTGGATGTTTCCCAGAGATGGGTTGCAGCCGGAAGGGTATCCGCTGCCTAAAACATATGCTGGATAAGTTGGCGGTTCATTCCGCTGTGGCGACCCCAGATTAATAAAGGGACTAAGCTGAAAAGAAAATGAATGAATGAATGAATGAACTTCTATTTATAAACCTATATTTATTTAATTATGGGGTTTTAGTAAAGTATGGGATGAATCACTTCAGTCAGGATGAGTCAGTTTCCAGTAAATAAAGGGTACATCAAACAGCACATGAACTAAGATAATAACAAAACTAATTTCCAACATTCATTAAAAAAACAACAAACAAACATGACAACAAAACACAACATACATTTTCACACAGATGGCACAGCTGTATTCCTGAATCATAGGTGGAGTGATGCTTTCATTAGTTTTATCAGCTTCGTTTACAATAACAAAAGGTTAAGAAACGGATGTGGCCTAAGCTGCGGGCTTCAGGAGGAGCGAAGTAGGAAACAGGCTGTCCTGGGACACTTTCAGCAGAACTCAAACTGTGCGCATGCGCGAGATGTGATTCCAAAATCGAGAAGAGTCGATGGCTTCTGTTGTTATAAACTTTCTTGGTTAAGGTTCAGACAGCTTATTTTAAACATCTTCCCTCGTATCGCAGGTACTTAAAACTAAAGTTTATAATGCGCATACTTTTGTAAATTAATCCTTCATAAATACAAAAATAAGACCGTTCTTATGCAAAGTCTAAGTTTACATCGAGCAAAAATATTTAAGCTGTACTCGCAATGAACAAAACCTCGCATGTAGGCTAATATTTAAAAAATCAAGCCGGGTGTGTTTTCTATGAGTTGTTTAGAATCACAACTAGCGATGCCCGAAACGCAAATGATTGAGTCTTTTGAGTCGGTTCTTTATAACGAACTGGTCAAACGAGTTAGCAAATGATCAGAATTTATTTCGCAATTCATTCTGAATCGTTCAGACAGCCCACTCAAATGTACAATCTACCTAACATTTATTAGTCCTGTGCAGTAGTTGAGTTTGCATAGTAAAACCCACTAGACAATATTTTGTAAGGCAGCATGACTAACGTTTAGACTTTATTACATTTCTTCAATATTACAAACTAAGATTGACATGCCATAATTGTTTTACTGTTTATAACTTTGTCATATGCTATCCGTCGCTATTTTTCTGCATTTTATCCCTAGGTACTAAGTTTACAGTTCTTTAATCATGCAAAAACAAACACACAAATAAATAAATAAATAAAACCAATAAAAACTATTTAAAACCGTGTTACGACAAACTAGACGCCAATAATAAGCAGTGACACTGTAGGCTGAAAGTCTGCTAAAAGTGTGCATTGCCCCGGCGCCAGTTGTAGTGTCAGGCGCAGGAAAAGTTTGTGGTTTCTGAGGGGGTGGTCTCTTACTTGTCTGGAGTGGGACTTTGGCTCTGGCGGCGTGAAGAATGAGTCTGGCAGCTTTCTCAACCTCATCGGCACGGAAGGGGGGACGATGGTGTTTTTCGGGTTCATCACAGCGTTAAAAAGAGCCTCCAGATCGGTCTCGGAGTCTCCCCGAACATGGACGATCTGGTGGCCGGCTGGAGGGTTGTGCTGGCTCGGATCCATGACTCCAGATAAAGTAAAACTCTTCTTTCTATCCAGCTGAAACCGTGTTCAAGAAAAGTCGGCTGCAACCATACAAATGGCGAAAATTTAAATCCAAAACAACCCAAAAGCTGTTCTGTGTCCGTCCGCTTTATCAATTATCCAAACCGTGCGAAGAAAAAAATCGGCAACGTTGTGTTTTTCTGCTTGCCAAAAACACCCAAATAAATGTGGAAACGCGCATATCTACTAAACCTTATCTCTAAAACTTTTTCTAAGGTGTCTAAACTGTCTAAAATCGCTGTGTGTGTTGCATTCCCAGTATTTTACGGCTCTTCTAACGCAGACATTGGTAGTGACTGTACTGCGCATTGAAAATCACAGCCCTCTCACTAACCTAACTAACTTTTTTTTTTTTTCTTCCAACTTCTGAAAGTTTGGGCAGGACATCAAACTTTATGAGTCATGTGACCGCTGACTCAGAGGGGCGGGACTTGAACAGGGCCTTTAAAGCAACACTATAGTTCATTCTTCCTGCGTGGGGCCCGTGTGTGTTTCATTAATCTAATAGTGATTAATAAAGTACTTCTACATATATAACCACAAACGTTTGGAAAAATTAAAATGTTTTGTGTGTGTGTGTGTGTGTGTGTGTGTGTGTGTGTGAAAGATGCCTCTTTTAATCTGCATTTCATAAAGAAAATACAATATAATAGTTACATTGGGGGCAGCACGGTGGCACAGTGGGTAGCACAATCGCCTCACAGCAAGAAGGTCGCTGGTTCGAGCCCCGGCTGGGTCATTTGGCGTTTCTGTGTGGAGTATGCATGTTCTCCCCGTGTTTGCGTGGGTTTCCTCCGTGTGCTCCGGTTTCCCCCACAAGTCCAAAGACATGCAGTATAGGTGAATTGGGTAAGCTAAATTGTCCGTAGTGTATGTGTGTGAATGGGTGTGTATGGATGTTTCCCAGAGATGGGTTGCAGCTGGAAGGGCATCCGCTGCGTAAAACATATGCTGGATAAGTTGGCGGTTTACTCCGCTGTGGCGACCCCAGATTAATAAAGGGACTAAGCCGAAATGAAAATGAATGAATGAATGTATGCGTGTGAATGGGTGTGTGTGGATGTTTCCCAGTGACGGGTTGCAGCTGGAAGGGCATCCGCTGCGTAAAACATATGCTGAATAAGTTAGCGGTTCATTCCGCTGTGGCGACCCCAGATTAATAAAGGGACTAAGCCGAAAAGAAAATGAATGAATGAATGAATGAATAGTTACATTGTGAATTATATTTTAAATTAAAAGTAACAGGTTTCTTCGTTAATGTAATTTATAATTGAACTTAATGTATTCATGTGATTCAGTTTCAGCATCTTCATGCCAGTATAGGATTATTCAGAAATCTTAAAAAAGAAAACAAAAATCATTTGTAATATTACCAGTGATAAAAAGATGCTCTTTTGGCAAAACATTTGACTTTTTAAGGTTAGACATATTTTAAGATGCAATTAAAAGTTCCAAATAACAGCAATTATCTAAATAATCATTTTAAATTTAGTAGTATGCATTATGATTTTATTAAAAAGTTAATTAAAATATATATATATTTTTGACTATTTGTTAAATAACAAGTTTTATGTTTGTATTTAAAGTGTATTTACAACTGAATGTCTGCTAAGATTTCTAATAATGCAAATATTTAAAGCAGAAAAAGTTCATTAAAATAATCTTTTATTGTTTAATTAAAATTACATATAAAAATGACAACAATATATGTTTCTTGGTTGTTTTAATATATATTCACATGGAAAACCATTATTCCTAATATTTTAATATAATTTTAATGCTTTTATTGTATTTTTAAATAAAAAATAGAAGAAAAGAGACTCAAGACATTACAACAATTTGAATAAAACATAAAAAATGCATATTATTATTTTTGATCTACATAATTGTTTTTAGCAATAAACATACATTTTTTATGTTTGTTTTTCATCAATAAACATAAATCAATATTTTCATACCAACTCCTAATCTGTATCAACAAATAGGCTAATAATAATAATAATAATAATAATAATAATAACAATAATAATAATAATAATAAAACATTCATCATGACACATCATTTCTCTTTGCTTTTATAATAAAGTGCTTAATCAAGGCTGTTTGTATGTGTTTTTAGTGGGTGTCACTCATTTTTATTCATATTTGGCCTCTGGCGTGAAGTGTCACTCATCACAGAATAAATCTGATTATACAAAAATACACCAGTGAAGTTCAAGCACTCGCGTCTTTATGAATAAAGAAATAAATTGTCTTTCATTATGTAGAAAGGCGCAGAAAAGTAGTTCCATGCAGTTCCCATAATTGTTATGTAAATGAGGCTTCCCGGTCCATTGAGAAATCATTTTGTCAAGACTGAGCCCGGCTCTTTTCCCATACATTTAACATTGAGTGACTGATTATGAAGCCCTTTTAATCCGCTGCAGGGACTGTAAGAGCATGATGAATGGATTAAAAAAGTTACTTTGTACTTTTTTTTCTCTCCCCCTTTTAACCAGCCAAGCAACATCCAGCCCTAACACGAACTGTCTCTGCAAGCCATATATAATCAACCACATTTGCGTGGTTTTCAATCTATTCCTTGTCATTTAGATTCTGCTCTCAATTATCTCCATATTAAACTGTAGTGATTTGGAATTGAATGTGTGAGAGAAAAGAGAATTGTGAAGTGCAACACCATCTTTTATTAGCAGTGTGAAATCATTAGCTGACCGCCGGTGAAATATACTTTTCATAAATAGTTATGAAAATCATACAGGGATTTTGAAGAGAGAGTATGACTTGTGATTATGTTGATGTATTAAAAGTGCCAACATTTGAGTTTTTTCGACCTAATTTAACATAGAAAATAGTTTTATTGGTATTTTTATTTTATTTAAACTTCATTTAGTTGCATTTCATTTAGAAACCTTGTTCAGTAATAATTAAATAATTCAAATTAATGATTAAAATAATCTTGACTGCTTTATGTCACCACTATTTCAGTCTGTTAGGTGCTGCTAGGTATACACTGTTAAAATGACTTGCTGCCTTAATTTCTTGAGGAATCAAATAAACTTTGCAAGTCATGTCAACTTATATGACATTAAACTACATTAAAGAAATGAAGTCCATAATTCACTTATGTTAATAAATGAATATCCACTCAGAAATAAAGGTTATAGGGAAGTCAATGTGGGGGCTACCTTTTGTAAAAAGAATGCGCTTGTCCCAAAGAGGTCTATATTGGTACAGAATAGTAAGTACTAAGCACAAAACTGTTACCATACATTTTTAAGTTGAAGTAAATTAACCTTTTGAGTCGTTTTAACTTAAACAACCTTAAACTAAATGAAAACAGCTTGTTTAACAAAAAAAGTAGATTTTTTGAACAACATAGACATATGTTGTCATGAATTATAGATCACACGATTTTAGGATTTTTACAGTGTATTTTTTGAAAACGTACCACCCCAGTCAAAATGTGTAATAAAATCAAATCATATCAAATGTTGTCATTATTTTATTGGCCATACAAGTCTTTACTTTGTAATTTTTCAGACTATAAAAAAAATCATTGCGTTACTTAAAAATATCAAAAAAAAATGTAAATGTTTCGGCGTAATTTTTTTAAGTTGTCCAAGATTTAGCTTGATTTACAAAATCAGCTTAATGTAAGTCTAAACAGATTTTTTTTAAACAAGTAATTTTGAAAACATAAACATAAAACTTAAAATGTCTTGGTTTTCTCAAAAATATTACAGTATTAAGGGTTGTTTATAACAACAGGTTTTTTATATTATATTACACAATTTATATAATATTGAATTCTAATCTCAGTTAACTAGCAGACACATGGAATTATATTTTGTAGACATCTAGAGCAAAATATCAAATAAATTGGAGCTCAGAAAAGTCTTGCAGTCTGTTTTTTGTCTGATTATTTAGACAAATTGCATTATTATGACACGGTAACTCCTGCAAAACCTCATATTCCAAATTGGCTGAATTATGCGAAGATGTGCTTCATTAATCTGATTATCTCGCGTGTGTCTTTAAAGAGTGGCAAATATCCTGAGATGACTGCGGCAGTATTTGAGATTTGCTTGGGGGTCTGTCCTGCCCAGGCCTGAGGGAGACCACCCACTCAGCTGTCCTGTGGGGACTCCATCATTTAGTCAACATGTCCCAACATCTTTGAGCCTGGGACAATTGTTGACATCAATATTACATAGGAAATGGAAGCATTACTGAACATAATTGTTTGTCAGTGGTTTCAGGATTGTAAAACAATTCTGCTCATTAATGAGTGAATGTGATTTTTTTTGTTACTGTGTTTTTAAAAATAAATAAAACAAGCGCACATACCAAACAAAGTGCATAAACCACACAGTAAATAAAGAAGCAAAGAAGTGTTGTTTTTGTTTGCCATGTTATTATTGTCATTTTACACAGTAAAAAAAAAAAATACTGCCTTTTTAATTTGTTAGTTATCATATGTAGTCAGATCAACTTTTCCAGTTATCTCTTGCATCACTTAAAACAGTCAAGCTGCCTAAAATATTAAGTTGTATAACTAAACCTGATTAAAGTATTAAAATAAGTTAAAGTAACAACTTTTGTTGTCATGACTTTTTGTAAAAAAAAATTTACACACGAACCATACCAAAGACCTATGCCGCAAAACAATATATACAATATATATATACAAATATATAAAATAATAAAATACAATATATATAGCCCAAATCTATGGAACCTATACCACCTAAATATGAAACCACATGAGAATAACAGAAATACTACTCAGAAACGTTTTCAAATGGATTAAGTTCATTTTACTTTCAGAAACTTTCACTATCAGATAAAAATGATAATTTTTTTCATGCGTCATTTTCAAAAATCCGAAATGTAAAATGTTAAATAATAATTTTTCATTCATTTTCTTTTCGGCTTAGTCCCTTTATTAAGCAGGGGTCGCCACAGCGGAATGAACCGCCTAAATAATAATCAATAGTAATAATCTAACCTCATAGGTAATTTTCCATCTTCACCTCAAAAGATATGTTTACTATCCCCATACCATACCATTCATAAAATGTGGAGTAATTTTCTGTTATTTTTCAGAAACACATTTACAAGAAACATCTCATTTGTTTCGCTATTAATGCCTGTGATTAAATGTGGATAATAACAATGCCTCCAGAATCCTGGTCTGGATGGAAACAGGAGCTTTTGTGCGCCCTCTACAGACCAATCAGAGTTCAGACGATCGGATCATTAGGCATTGTATTAACGCAATACTCTCATTATCCTAATTAATCTTATGCAAGTTTAGTATTAGCTTGTAATTAAATCAAATCAAATTATTGTGTTAAAAAACAATTGCATAACATATTTTCTCTGGCACATTTTAAACAACAGTTACAAGGCAAGTCTTTCCCCCCCCATTGGTATGGTTTTGCTATTCTTCTGCATGGTTATAACAGCAGTTATCTCTTAATCTCCAGTTTACCATGTCTGTGTTGGTTTAATTGCATTGTTTTGTTGCTTAACATGAACATCTGTCAAAAACTGACTGACTGCTGACGGATCCTATTATAACAAAGGCAAGGAAACGGCCAAGCCCTTTCTTTTGTGTGTATTCACTTAATTAAAAAAATAAAAATAAAAAATCAGATTTCATAATTATAATGCAGAAATATTTCTAAAATACTAAAATTAACTCCATAAACTAAAATTGTGCTTCAAAAACCAGCTGTCTTAAGTCATTTTATGTTTTTCCGCAACGAACCACACCTGAGGTGATAAACTGTTTTGTTTTCGCTTTACTCGTCTCTAGTAGTCACTTTTAAAATTATAGCTAATTATTCGTTGTGATTCATATAATAGTGCAACAACATGTTTTACAGACTTCAACAGATGACTTTGCACTGATGTAAGTAGGAAAATTGTTTGAATACAATGCCACAGAATCGATTTGTGTTGGGACAACATGAAGAAATGAAGTTACTTTGAAGTTTTTACAAATTTTAGTGGATTGAACATAAAACATTAGGTTTCCCCCCCAAAAAAACAGTTTTGTAATGTGTTTTTTCAGCTCATTTTAAATGAACAAACAGCAAACGTCATTGTTTGAATCTATAAACTGGAAACATAAACACCTAAAATCCATCAACGCAGGAAAACCTCCCCCTGCCAAGTGGAGATAGAAATTGAGGTAAGAAACAGACAGTACTGAACAGATGCACACTGAGCGGAAAACCTGTTCAGCAAGTGTGTTCTTGCAATACATTTCAATTTGTCACATTTCAAAGAGCAAAGGCAATCTCTGCCAAATTCTTCAAAGGTGCAGGGACCTCCTCCACTCGCTGCGACAAGCCACGGCAAGCTGACCGGAGAGGAGAAACTGCACCCTTCCCTGACACAATCTTAAACCGTGCATAGCATGAACCCATGAGGGTTCTCTTTTGCATGATCGCTTAAGTAAGCACTGGCATTCTGTAAGCCTAATATCATCATAGTTAATCATTGCATTGGAAAACTGGCAGTGATTAAAAAACACAACGGCCAACATGTTCTGTCGAAGGAAACCTAAAGCTGCGGTTTTTCTAGAAAGAGTCACATTAGTTACTTAACTATCAAGAGTAATCTAGAAGATCTCAAGGCACAGCTCCTCAAAGCAAGAATGAAATCAACATGGACACTTCTTACTGTTTTTATGATACACGCAAAAATGAACCAAAAATATATTCTGTCTTGCAACAACATCTTGTAATTACTCTCTATTCTAGTTTACTGTCGTGAGAGTCGGACCACCTTCCAATCATGTGAGATCCACCAATCAAAACACAATTATACAACTATCCAATCACAGAATTGCACTCATATGCCCTATATGTCAAATTCCCTGACTTCAAATTCCCTGGCTTAGAATTTATTGGATCTTGCAATTTTCTTAATTGCTGCAGATTTCCTGCAGGTTTTGGCCAACCAGGATGCTGTTCAAATTTCTGGTGCATGTGCCATCTGCATAGTTTTTATATTAAGTGACATTATATTCGAGTATAGAATGTGCTTGTCTGGATGTGTATTTCCTTGAGTTGTCACACGCTTCTCCTCAGATGTGTGTGTGTATTAAATCGAGTCAACTACAATAATTGGGTTAAAAGTTGAGTCAACTATATATATGTAGGCCTCACAGTGGCGCAGTGGGTAGCACGTTCGCCTCACAGCAAGAAGGTCGCTGGTTCGAGCCTCGGCTGGGTCAGTTGGCATTTCTGTGTGGAGTTTGCATGTTCTCCCTGTGTTCTCCCTCCGGTTGCTCCGGTTTCCCCCACAAGTCCAAAGACATGCGGTACAGGTGAATTGGGTAGACTAAATTGTCCGTAGTGTATGTGTGTGAATGGGTGT
>CAIGQW010052771.1:4181564-4239352 GCA_903798125.1 Danio choprae
ATATATATATATATATATGTAAAATTCAAACATGAAATTGCAGGTCATATATGTAATTTGCATATATTGCTATATATGAGATTTCTATATGGGTTGGGGCTGATTAAGCTGTTACTACTATTACTGTTAAAATAACCAACTTATTTTGTGGAAGCTAAAACTTTTCTTTCAGAATGAAGAGATGAAAAGACAATTAATTAACATAAACAATTTTTTTGAAATATAAATTCTAAATTAAATAGCTTGAAAAAGTTTAATGTTCAAAACCTTAAATATACAAAATATGACAAAATGAAATAAAATAGAAATCGCATTAAAGAAAATATATTATTAAAACACTTACATATGGAAAAAAAATCAACATTTATGCAAGAGGCTTGAAGTCTTTTCGCTTCCATTTTTGGATCAGCACCAGCAAGCATCAGCAATAATAATCGCTAACCAAATTTCCAGAAGGAAAACCAATGACAACCAGAGCTTGATGGTCACGGGCATCGAAGGGCATTTCATAAGTCTGACGACATTTGTGCACAGAATGGAACACTTTTCCAAGAAGACCTGAGCCAAAGAGCTATCCTATAAATAGGGTTATTACTCTGTGCATCCTGCTCTGTCCACAGTTCAGTGTATTAAATTATGTGTTGGCTACAAGCCAGAGCAGGTAACATTCCAGCTGGAAGAGGACATAAACTAAGTGTGTGAGAGTGAAAGAATGTTTGTTTGAGGTATAGATCGGGGAATGTGTATTTGTGTTTTTAATATGCGTTTGTGGGATCTCATCTCTTTAAACACCTCCGTTTGTTCAGAAGATGCAGCAGCGTGTTGTGGCAGGAGGAGCCCTGGGCTAAAATTACAATGTCTCCCCCCCTCCCCCAACAGTTGGATTTGGATCTTAAAACCTTCACAAACTCCTTAAGCAAATTTGCAAAAAGGCTTCTTTCAACATACACAATCACGACCCAGTGAATCACTTGCACCAGGAAGCTTATCACAATTACCCTATAAATCACCTTAAAAAATTTGAAATGTTTCTTATATTGTAATCAGGATCACAGAATGTAATCATTGCTTTAATCATGTTTAATTCATCTTGAATAGCAAACACCTGGTTGGCTGTATCATTCCAGAGCAGTTCATTTCTGCAATATGGATATTACTTCAGGGTGCTTTCATGATCACCAGATTCAAGGACTTTTTAAAGCAAAATTAATTTGAAATCAAGCACCTTTGTAATTCTTACCACAGCATATGCAGCTCTATGAAAGTATATACTGTAACTCAACATTTCACTTACACTTTATAATTACGTAAATTACATTTTGACTGTTTTAACTAGTCATATTCAAAGAACTTCAATAAATTTTGTTGAATTCAATACTGGTAATATTCAGATGCGGTTTCTAAAAATATTGATCAAATGTGCATTATTGATGCATTATTTTTAATTTAAATGAAGAATTTCTGTTTTTGACATAAGCACAGTACAATTGTTGAAATAACACCATAAACCAATATTATTTCAAATCTAATTCAAGGACCCATGATTGTTTTTAAATACTTTCCAGGCCTTGAATCCATATGCCTGACATTCAATAAGGTTCAAGAAGTGTGGGAACCCTGTTACTTTGACATATAGTAACCTCAGGTAACATCATTATTTTAAATTGTAAAGTATCATCATGATTTAATTCTGTAAAGCTGCTTTGAAATGATACGCGTCATACAAACAAACTTGAATTCAACTGAATTAAATTACAACCATGCACTGTCAAAACTTTAATTTCAGAATTACATTAAGACTTTCAAAATAATTCACAATAACTCTCAGCTATAATTTATTATAAAAGTAATAAAGGGGCAGTTCACTCAAAAAATTACAATTGCGTTGACTTCCATAAGTATTTGTTTTTCCTAATATGGATGTCGGTGGTTAGCGGTTTCTAACATTCTTCAAAATATCTTCTTTCGTGTTCAACAGAAAAAAATAACAGGTTTGGAACAAGTGGGTGATGAGTAAATGATGATGAGTGTTTTTCACTTTTAGGGCATCACGGCGGCACAGTGGGTTGCAAGATCGCCTCATGGCAAGAAGTTTGCTGGTTTGAGCCTCGGCCGGCATTTCTGTGTGGAGTTTGCATGTTCTCTTCGTGTGCATATGGGTTTCCTCCGGGTGCTCCGGTTTGAATTGGGTAAGCTAAATTGGCCGTAATGTATGTGTGTGTACTGGGTGTTTCCCAGTGATGGGTTGCAGCTGGAAGGGCATCCGCTGCGTAAAAAAACATATGCTGGATAAGTTGGTGGTTCATTCCGCTGTGGCGACCCCAGATTAATAAGGGACTAAGCCGAAAAGAAAATGAATGAATTTTCACTTTTTGGTGAATTATCCCTTATTCTCTTTAAATGTACGCGTGTGTATTGAAGCATATATATTAACCTGTAGATCGTGCTCTTTTTCTTTCAGAAGAGTCTGGGTCTCTTGCTGTTCAATGAGGAAGAGTGTCTGGTTGTTCCGGAAGTTACTCAGGTTCTTCTCCTGCAGGAGTTTGGTGTAGGCCTCTGCTGCTGATAAGGCACGCAGGTGACGGGCGCCCCCTGAAGGCTTTGGGGAGGGAGTGCAGCTCCTGAAACAAAATAAAGTGGTTCAGTGCTGGCATTGTGATGATGAACTTTATTTGCATGGCACCTCTTATACAACAAATGCAGCGTAAAATGATATTTCACTTAAAAAAAAAGATTTCCTTAGCATTTATGCACACTTTAAGAGGTTCTAAACTTTCATGAATTTCCTCCTTCTGTTGAACACAAAACAAGATTTCTGAGGAATGTTAGAAAAAAGCAGCCATTGATATCCATCGTAGGAAAATAATACTGTGAAAGTCAATGGCTGCTTTTTACACAACATTTTAAGGGATGTAAACAATAACAATAGTCCTAACGTATTTCCAGTTTTATATTATTAATTTCTATAGCTTCCGAGAGTCTAAAAAGTTAGACAGATTGATAAATAATGTTATGACACCCGTTTTAAAGTTATGATTGAATTGTCTCTTGTTACAGTTATGAACTAATTTGACAAGTAGGAAATGTTTATGGGCTAATGACATCACCACATTGAAATAGTCAATAACCTTCGTTGGTATATATTCCTTTATGTTCAGCAAATGAAAGAAACCCAAACAGGTCAAGAACATGTCGAGGATAAGTAAATGAGGATGTAGGATGTTCATTTTTGAACTATAGTGTGCCATTAACAATGGAAACAACAGCAACAACAACAAAGTTACAGTAAGCACCAAATAATTCAAGTAAAAAAAAAAAAAACATCACTAATAACAATGAAACCCACTTCATTTTAAAACTAGAAGATAAAATTATGGGAATTGAAATATAAAAAGTAATGATGAAACATAGCAATACAAATAAAATACACAGAATGCTACAGAAAAACCATTGATAATTAAATTATAAAATAAAAAGATAACCAATTTTTTAGATAAACAAATCCTAATGTTTTAACTTCAGAAGAGTAAAGAAAGCAATATTTGGTGCAACAACTCAAAAGATTTGCTATTCTGGCCAAATATCATTGAAAAAGAAAATAGTCTATATGTCAATATTTTATATTGTGAAGAAATATGACCTTTATAGAATAAAATAAGTATTATTGTTTTAAAATATAATACTTGTTTTATAGTTATTTCAATGCACCAAATTAATTGAGAAAATATATAAATTCCATGCTTAATGCTTTTTATATGCTTTATTTAAGTTAACATTTACTTTATTTAATGTAATAAAATGGCTTTAGTTTTATGTTTTTAGTAATAGCTGACTATAATAATTCTGCCCATTATAATATATTGTGATGGCAGTAATGTCGTACCTGCTAGCAGGGGTGGCACTGGACCAAAATTGAGATGGATGAGTATATAAGAGTGGACTGCCTTGAATATGATGAAGTGCTTCGTCAAGGTTGGGTGTTCTTCTCTTAAAGGCTGCTGCAGAACACAAA
Organism: Danio choprae; assembly: GCA_903798125.1. Classification (NCBI taxonomy): domain Eukaryota; kingdom Metazoa; phylum Chordata; class Actinopteri; order Cypriniformes; family Danionidae; genus Danio; species Danio choprae. Next base: position 4,185,577 of record CAIGQW010052771.1, read on the forward strand.
TCACCCTATTTATACGGCGAATGGACCGTTTACAACACACAGACACTGACCTCACAGTACTACTAACACGCATGTAGACACATGGATTAGTGTTCATCTGGCTGTTTCACTGAACATACCAGGTCTTTTCCTTTGGGAAGGCGGGAGATGAGCTCTTTGGAAGTTCTCTGTGGCTTCCTGGACCTTCTGATGGCGCTGTTGTAGAATATTCTCCCTCAGTCTCTGCTCCTGAACATCCCACTGTTTTCTTCTCTCATCTAGAGCCCTGGAAAACAGTAAGAAAAACAAAACAAAACATACACACCAATATATCAGCTTATTCAATGGATAGTTCACACAAAAACGAAAATTTACTCACTATTTACTAACCATTGAGTTTTTTTTATTCTGTTAAATATACAAAAATATATATTTGAAAGAAATCTGAAATCCTGTAAGCATTGACTTCTAGAGTAGAGCAAAAAATAAAAAACAAATACTACTGAAGTCAATGGTTACAGGTTTCCGGCTTTCTTCAAAATATATTCTGTTGTGTTCAACAGAAGAAAGAAATCACAATTGTTTGAATTGGAATAAGCAAAGTGATTAAATTATGAATTTTCAGTTTAGGGTGAACTATCACTAGTAAATAACATGTTAATACTGAAATAACATGCTTATACAAAATAACCCATGCAAGCCAATAACCTGGCAATGCAGGTCAAATGTTTTTGAAATGGTTTATTAATAAATCGTTTTAACTCCATGTATGCTCAAAAGAATCTGGGTTGTTGTAACCCACACTGTAAAAAGGGATTAACTGTAAAAAAAAAAGTTTTCACTCAACTTAAAATTGTAAGGCAACTAGCTGCAGTGCATTTTTAGTTGACTTAACTTAAATCGAGTCAAGTGCAGTACTTGGGTTAAAAGTTGAGTCAACTCAAAAAAGCCCATTGCCTTAAAAGTGACTAGTTGACTTTACTTTATAAAGTGAGTAAACTTGGAACTGTTAAGTTCATACATTCATTCATTTTCATTTCGGCTTAGTCCCTTTATTAATCTGGGGTCGCCACAGCAAAATGAACAACTTATCCAGCATATGTTTTACATATGTTTATCCAGCATATGTTTGCAAACATGCAAACTCCACACAGAAATGCCAACTGACCCAGCCAAGGCTCAAACCAGCGACCTTCTTGCTGTGAGGCGATCGTGCTACCCACTGCGCCACCGTGAGGCCACTGTCAAGTTGACTTATTTGTTTTTTATAATTATGAACATTGTTCACTTACTTAATAATTTTAAGGCAATGGGTTAACTCACTCTTTTTTAAAGTAACTAAGCACATTTACAGTGCAACATTGGTTCAAATATAAACAAACCAACCTTTGGGTTAAAAAGTGTATCTAAGTTTATTAGAAAAAATGAATCGAATGTTGGGTTTGTCCATATTTTACCCAATGGGTTATGACAACCAAGCATTTTTAAAGTGTAGTGATTTAAATGGAATAATTTGTGCATCAAAGTACATCACTTGTTATGTCAGGTGTTATGTTCAATGACTCGTAAACAATTAATAATACTCAATGTCAGAGGGAACAATATTACTCAATGTCAGAGGGAAATTTATAACTAATATATTATCCTCTCAGCATGCAGTATTTTGATTGTAGCACCTATTTTTTTCTGCTGAAACATTTTTTATAATTCTTTGAGTCAAGAAAGCATCTGAGTTTGTTATATTTTTTCATTCCTTACAGCAAAATAGATTGCACTTAAATTGGCAGTAAGGATGCATTTCTGTCTCATATCACACACAAGCACATTTCAATAAACCTACAAAAAATCTTTAGAAGGGGAAAAATCTTGCTGTGATGATCAAATTATGCTCTGATAAAGGAAAACAGGTAAACGTGTATAAATAACCACATGCACTGTCAGTTTATCAAGCATAATTGGGTAAGATCAATGCTCTCAGTATGAAAATACATGCCCCTTTTGTGCCAGTTTGATCCTTTTAACAATATTATTAATTTGTTTAAAGGCGGATGGATGAAAACTTTGGCAACTCTTTGCAGCATATCAAATGCACTACTTGACTTCAAATGGAAATGAGACTTTAATCTAATTGGCAATATCAGCCTATTGCGCAAGCTGCTGTTATCTCAGACCTTTACTTTCCAGGGTAAACAGAAACCTGAGCTTTCTCTAGCAGATGCATTTCAGCTTAATTAATTTGTTAATGGCACAGAATGTAGTGCATGCCTATGCTGCAAGCCCATTGAGTCGTCTGTCAGAACTGCAGCTATGATTATGGAGAATAAAAATAGAAAAGCAACAAGAAATAAACTTGCAGTGTTATAAAATTGTGAAATTATTTAATTGTATTTTTAATTGACTTCTTTAAAAATAGTTAAAAATTAACTAAAATTAACTAATAAAAATTAATTATGTAATATATAAGATTATGACAACCTAATTATTTTTAATTTCAGAAATGTTGTCAATTAATTACCTTTTTTCTTCAGTATGATATCCGAGCCGTTGTACCACCCTGATATGTTTTATTATTATAATAAATAAAAATTTGAAATATAAAAAATGGAGATAGCCTCACAGTGGCGCAGTGGGTAGCACGTTCGCCTCACAGCAAGAAGGTCGCTGATCGCTGGTTCGAGCCTCGGCTGGGTCAGTTTGGCGTTTCTGTGTGGAGTTTGCATGTTCTCCCTGTGCTGGCGTGGGTTTCCTCCGGGTGCTCCGGTTTCCCCCACAAGTCCAAAGACATGCGGTATAGGTGAATTGGGTAAGCTAAATTGTCCGTAGTGTATGAGTGTGAATGGGTGTGTATGGATGTTTCCCAGAGATGGGTTGCAGCTGGAAGGGCATCCGCTGCGTAAAACATATGCTGGATAAGTTGGTGGTTCATTCCGCTGTGACGACCCCAGATTAATAAAGGGACTAAGCCGAAATGAAAATGAATGAATGAATGAAAATGGAGATATCATGTGTCACACACACATGATCACATCATTGACACACACGCACACACACACACACACACACACACACACACACACACACACACACACACACGTATTTTTCAAGAATTATTTCATCTCAACAACAACAAACTATTATCTTTTATAAAATTAAATAAAAAAATTTATTATATAAAAAAATTATATTATGTAGAATATTACTTTATTGGATTAAATCATGAAAACAAGTTATATCTCTGTTTATGTTGTAGCTGATTATTTATATAGCTTAAATCATGCTTGATTTTTATATATTTTTTTATTAAAAATATCAGAAAAAGTGTCCCGTCATTGACCCTGATGTACACACTACTAAATTCTTTAATATACTAAAACATTTACTTCCACAAATACTATAGAAAGAGCTTTTAGAGATACCAAAAGATAAAACAGTTTGAACGAGCATGTTCATGAAATCTAATATAACATTATCAAAATATTACAAGAGTTATTTTAGACCCATTACACTATTGATACAGTTTTTTAGTAATAGTTTAAATTACTATTATATATTTTTTTAGAATTTCTGTTTTTATTTCGAAATTTTCTCTGAACTGTCTCCTCTTCTTCCCCATCACTGCTTTCAATAAAGTACTCTTTCTTTGCTCTTGCTGATTAGAGCTTCTATTTCAAGCTAGTAAATCCTGGCTGACAAGTAAAGGATTGTATAACAGTATCTGCGCTCTGTAGGGTAGCTTCACTTTCAATGTGCACAGAGACTGACCAGGTCAAACCCCAGACTGAGTCATTAAGAGCATGGAGACAGTTCTTAGTATATCTGACACTCACTGTCAACACCGCATTCAGCTGGCGTGCATTACTTCTGATCGCTGGGACTCTTGCCCGGTAGTCTTTTAGCACATAGTTGCCTTGTTGGTGAATATGCTGATGCTATTTTTCATCTCATAACAAGTCTCCAGAGACCAACAGAAAGAGTTCTTTCATATCCACATTAAAATGTATCAAATGCTTTAGGAAATAAATTTACAGCTGACATACCTATAAATGTACAATTTTAATTGACAAGGAAGAGTGCAGAGATTTTTCAATAAAACTAAAATAATACGTTTGTGTTGGAGTTTACATACATTGTCCCCAAATGTAAAAAAACTAAAACAAAACGTTAACAGATAAAAAGATCGAGCCCACTTTTTATTAAAATGCTATTTCATTTTTTGCACTATAATGTTTCAAAAGATTTTATGGTATAAATTTAAAGGTAAAGGTTGGTGAAAGTTTACCAGGAATTGCTCAGTGAAAAATGTTTCTACACAAAAATATATGATTTTTAATTTAAGACATTTATGACATTAATTTAAAACTTTAATATAAATTTGTCCGCCACCCAAATATAATAACCCAAGATTCCATGCAGTAATGAAATCAACATAAAATCTGATACATTTTTGTCACACTTACTTTCTTCTGCGATTAGTTTCCAGAGAAAGCTTACGAGCCCGAGCCCGACAGTACCTCTGTTCTTGTAGGAGCACTTCCCTTTCGTCTTCAGTTTCCCCATATACACCTGGTTTAATGCTAATTTGACCCAAAGTTAAGGAAGGTAAAATTATTAAAAGATAAACCGTTATCTGATGACATTCATAGCATATAACAATAAAAAACCAAACGAACTTTAAATATAATTGCATATATATATGTGTGTGTGTGTGCGTGTGTGTGTGTGTGTGTGTGTGTGTGTGTGTGTGTGTGTGTGAAACGTTATGAAATATGTATAGTAACACTATTATAACAATTATGTGTGCTTAGTTTAGTATTAGTCATAAAATCCTCTTTGCACGAATAACCAACTAAGCCAATTGTTTTGCTTAAGTACAGCCGAAACTGAAATCTGAATAGACTGTAATCTCCACATATAATTAACACACACACGCACACATAAAAAAGGATACGAGTAATAAAGTGTGTCCTCGAGGACTGACATCCCGAATATCAGGTCTCCACACAGCGAAGATCTCATCCATACAGCAAAAACTGCATCTTATCACGGAATAACATAGCTGGAAAAAAAGGCTAACGTCACGAAGGTAAAATATTGAAGAATGACAACAAGATAAAGACTAAAGCCGGTGGAAGGACAGATAGGTAACATTTACCACCTATGACTTTATGACTTCCTTTGGTTTTATACATGAGTTATCCAAACCAAGTGCGTGTTATCTGTCATTGTGTTAAATTATAGCAGCCTTCATCCTCATTCTCTACAGGTGACAGAGTTACGCCATGTCAGTAACCAGTGACGCGCTTCCTTGACAACAGACACAAACTTGCGGTGGAGGCGCGGTCACACCTCACGTCAGTCAGAAGGGATTGAGCCTCCTCAATCTCAATGGATTTAATACACTGCTGCCCCCTGCTGGATCATGTAAATACGCAACAGGTTACGTCAGGTAGCCCCACTTGTATTTTTGTTCTTTTCAAAGTCTACGTGAAGGGAACAGTCTCACGTCAGTTGTTAATTCCGTGGCGCACTTTCTAGTCGTGAGGTCCTAATATTTCACCTGCACGTGCCTTGAACAATGACTCGAACGAAAAAAAGATACATTTCCCCCAAGTAATACCATAGACTGAAAAAGGTAAGTATACAAAAGAGGCAGCTATACTGCCAAGCAGCCCATCCGCCGGGATGAGTTGAAGTACACACAGTGCTCAAATAATGTGTAGCCGATATGTTCAATAATTTAAGCATTATCTCTCGGGGGTTAGTAAAGTTAACCCCTTTGTCATCTTCACATAAATAAAATCAAACAAAAAAATTATAATTTATGACATATTACATGGCCTCACGGTGGCGCAGTGGGTAGCACGATCGCCTCACAGCAAGAAGGTCGCTGGTTCGAGCCTCGGCTGGGTCAGTTGACATTTCTGTGTGGAGTTTGCATATTTTCCCCGTGTTGGCGTGGGTTTCCTCCGGGTGCTCCGGTTTCCCCCACAATTCCAAAGACATGCGCTATAGGTGAATTGGGAAGGCTGAGTTGTCCGTAGTGTATGTCTGTGAATGAGTGTGTGTGCATGTTTCCCAGTGATGGGTTGCAGCTGGAAGGGCATCCGCTGCGTAAAACATATGCTGGATAAGTTGGCGGTTCATTCCGCTGTGGCGACCCCAGATTAATAAAGGGACTAAGCCGAAAAGAAAACGAATGAATGAACGAAGGACATATTACATCCAGCCACCAGGGGGTGATGAAAATATTTCGGTCTCACTTTTCAGTATGTGGGATTTGCAGTCATGCTAAATTTTGGCTAAATATTTGCTAAATTTGAATGAATTCAACTAGTCTGAAAGTCAGTGAATTATTCAGCATTGATTGGAGTAATGCACTTGCTGATTCAAAGCGATTCTCACAGACAAATCATACAGAAGCTTGTTTTTGCCACAGAATCCATTTTTTTTTTAAAATGGCATGCTACCTCCATTGAGTGCATTGGTCTGACATTGCATGTCTGAGACATGTAGTCTCAGCTTGCATATGCAAGTGTGCATCCAGATACTATCGCCTATTTGTTACAACTTAGGCACCCCTCTCCCCAGAATTGTGACTTAATATTTCACAATTTATATTTTACATTTGAACACTGAGGAAGGTTAGAGATGCAAGAATATCACACGAGTAGCAGTGCGATATGGCTGTATATCGGCACTGGTGGGAGGCATGCGTTAGCTCGAGGCCGCAGGCCAAGTGCCTTAGTGCCCCCACCAGTGCCGATATACAGCCATATCGCAATGCTACTTGTGTGATATTGCGTTTATACAACAGTTTGACGCCATAATCATGCGTATAAAAAAGAAAAGAAAACATGGAGAGTCTCAAAAACACTTTCATTCACATCTGCAGCTGACGTCAGAACATCAGAAACCATTGCTACTTCACAAATGTCACTTTAGAGCTAGTACTTGAATGATTCTCTAGCGTAATGTCTAAAGTGATGACAAAACAGATCATTTTTGCTCATATTTTAAGATCATAAGGCTGAACGACATGAAATGCCATCAATCTACAGAGATTTCCCAGTATTTCTCTGTTGCAATCGGGATTTCACAATAATTAACCCCAAAAACCCAGAGCAAAGGAAACACTACCAGTTTCTGTGGTATAAATACAGCACTACAAAATACAAAAGAGAGATCGACTTAAAATGTCACTTACCTGATTTATAATGATTTGTTCAGGTGTAGTTTGAAACTTACGCTGAGAAAAATGCTGTTTTTTCCCCCCCTACGGACTTATTATGCGGTCTCTGTTGCCATCTTCTGGCAGAACGTTAATCTTCACTTTCTTTGGTCTGCTCAGACAGGCTGATGGCGACCAATGCACTGAATCCGATGCTCCGAAATTTTAAATATTTTTAAATAAGCACTATCCTTATAAATAAACTGCATAGTTGACTATCTAAACAACTACATTCTCGACTAAAAAAAGCCTCAAAGGTACATTATGTTGTCCAACAGCAGCAATATTTGTCAAACTGTAGAGTGTCTTCTGCTTGTCGCTGTATGTGGGCGGAGTAATACACAAAGGTGAAGGGTGAAGAGAATGAAAGTGCTGTTATTTGCAGAATGTCGCATAGCTATCAGCCAATCAGATTCAAGCACCAGACAGAACTGTGGTATAAATATATAAATATCTATCTCAGAATTGCGAGAGACTCACATTTGCAAGATTTCTGAGAAAAAAATTACAAGATAGTATAAAAATGCATACGAGCTTTGATATTTACCCAAACAGGTGCTACAGATTCACTAATAATAATGAATAAAAATGAATCATTCTCAAACTCATTACAGTTACAGCAGTTTTCCCTAAATTTTCCATCCATCTGTCCCTCATGATGTAGTCTTTATTTGAAGGTTTTTCACACATTAACTGCTTTAAATCACTTAACTGAAGTTATGAATGGCGGGTCTTCCCAGGGCTGATCCTGTCTGTCACAGCCGCTGCAGAGTGTGAATTGAAGGGAAGCTGCTGGGTTAGAGATGTTAGACTGTGAATGTAAGTAGCTGACAAGCCGTGTCGACCCGTTCAGGTATGTTTGTTCCTGCATGACATGGACTCTTTTGAACCACCTCCTCTCTCGCTGTCTAGGATCTCTACATGACTGTCCTCCTGTGACTGACCCTCCTGACTGTGAGATGCATCAGTGTGCAGCAGAATCTGCTCCTGTGCTGAACCGCCGGCAGCTGTAAACTCACTCTTGACACATGAAGATGAAAAATGGTGAGTGAAAATGCACAGTTCACGCATGCAAAAAAATGTATAAATAACATAAAAAATATATATTAACGGATAAGTGAGTGAATAAATTAATACATTAAAATTTGTGCTGTCATACGAATGATTGTGATTAATTGCATCCAAAATAAAAGTTTATATTTAAAAAATATATTTGTGCATACTGTGTATATTTTTATGTATATAAATATATGTATGACTATATTATATAAAATATTAAATATTTCTATATATAAATATTTATTCATTCATTCATTTTCATTTCGGCTTAGTCCCTTTATTAATCTGGGGTCGCCACAGCGGAATGAACCGCCAACTTATCCAGCATATGTTTTACGCAGCGGATGCCCTTCCAGCTGCAACCCATCTCTGGGAAACATCCATACACATCCATTCACACTCATACACTACGGACAATTTAGCTTACCCAATTCACCTATACCGCATGTCTTTGGACTTGTGGGGGAAACCGGAGCACCCGGAGGAAACCCACGCCAGCACAGGGAGAACATGCAAACTCCACACAGAAACGCCAAACTGACCCAGCCGAGGCTCGAACCAGCGATCAGCGACCTTCTTGCTGTGAGGCGAACGTGCTACCCACTGCGCCACTGTGAGGCCCATATAAATATTTATATAATATACAAATATATAAATAATGTATTTCTATTTTATGTACAGTATATGTGTGTATTTATACATATATACGTAAATATACACAGTGCACATGTAAATATTATATAAATGCAAACTTTTATCTTGGATGTGATTAATCATTTTAACAGCACTAATTTAAAAAGTACAAAATTAAAATACAAAATCTGTCAAAATCAAACCTAAAGTTAAAAAGAAATGGATAAATGAGTAAAAATGTATACTGAAACAAAAGCAGTTAAGTTCAAATTAAGTAATATAATTGGATATGTCATTGAATAAGTATTTACATATTTGAATTAGTAAATTCACATTTCACATCATCTGCTCATCTGAGTAAAATAAGTTAAAGTTATACAGACAGTCACCCTTAACATGTGATGCAAAATAGGTAAAATTCAGAATAGAGGTGAAGCAAAATGTAAGGATAAATGTGTGAATACGTAGATTTAATAATTTAAAAACAAAATACATTAAAAAATAGTTATTTTGAAAGTATGAAAAAATATATACATAAAAATAAACAGGTTTCTTTATTAATCAGATTGTTCAGTTTCCAAAATTCAGTGCAATATATAATAACCACATATGTATAGTTAACAAAATATATTTTTTTTCTCTGTCTATTTAATGTGTATTATGCATTACTTTTCTAGTGTTATAAATTATTAGGTTTATTTTTTCAAAAAATAATTTTGACATTTAATGATTTGTGTTTATTTAAACGTTTGCAAATATTTTATTATCATGTATCTATTTTAATGTATTCAATCAAAATATAAGATTACTGCAGTTTGTTTGACAAGAAAATACTATTTCAGATAAATTTTCACTTTTAATTTGTTGCTAGTTCCAGATTCTTGGTAATTATTAGTAAAATTGGCTAGCAATCATTAAGTAAAACTGCTTATTTTATTTTTCAGTATGCATTGGATCCTTTTATGCAAATCTGTCAGATTATGACATCATTATTATCTTCATTACAACTCTAACTACAGATAAATGCAGATTACCGGATTGAATTTGATTTAGAGACTAAACAAAAAGTTTGCCTGTAAAATTCTCACTAGTAATCTTTTATCAGCCGTATGGTTTGCTGCCACAGTTAAGCTGTTGTTTACAGGGGATCTGGAATGAATTAAAATGACTTACACTGACTCCCAGGTTCTTGTTTCTTCTATTTCCCTCTTGAACCCCCATTTGTACTACGCAAATAATAAACCCAGGCTAAGCATGTGGACGACAAATGTAATCCAGATCTCTGTAATCCAGTTACTGTGAGACATCCTCTCTGATCCGGATTTACAGTCACAATGAAACACTGAGGGTGTGAAATGTATGCTGCCTCAGAAGTGCTCTTCCACGCCGCATAGGGATTAAAGCTACTTATACAGTCCTGATATTAGCACACATTAACATTAAAACAAACCTTGCGATATTGCCCTTCTTTCATCTTAAGGACTTTTGGAAAAACTGCAAGGGCAAGTTTATGTTGCGTTTTTAAAATAACGGTAGATCATTTTCTCCAGCAGGAGACGTTAATGCTCCATTAATGCCACTTATAACTGATCGCTACTTCCGTGTCATTGCTCTAGAGGGCGCTGTTGTCCCGTTTTCGTTTTTATTCGTGGGTGGGAAAATGCGTGTATGTGTGGCAAAGAGAGCGTGTCTGGAGAGATGGGGGTCAGATCAATTTTGCTAGTACAATTGTGTCGAACTGTCATCTGAGGAGGAAAGTGCTTCAATAGTGTAGAGGGAGTCTGACAGTGAAAGCCAGCTTTTCCTCGCTTTTATTGTGGCCCTCAGGGTAACTTGAGTGATCATTTCTCCCAGACTGGCGGCTGACGTGTCACAAAAAGGTGTCTCACAAAAACCACATCGTTTGGGATTGATTGGCCCTCTCCTCAGTAAAACACAAGGTAACCGGATTTCGATTGGACTGTATTTATCTGGTCTTATTGGGAATTGAATTTGTCCCCATGTTCTGAGAAGGGATAATCAGAAAGTAAACAGCAGAGACTTGGGCTAGCTGTCACGCTCTTACTTTTATTTTTGAAAGTCAATATCCGTACACTTCTTTAAAGTCTGAGGTGTTTGTTTACGCAACAACAATGCACTTAAAAGGGAAAAGTTTTGACTCTTTTTGAAAAGTTTAACGTAGGGATGACTATGAATCAAAATAATACACGGACTTAAAACAGTGGATTATATGTGCTAGGCTAGTTGATTTCATTTTGTTGATTAAAACGATGATTAAAAAACAGTATGTCTTGTGCATATACAGTCCTATTGTCTGCCATTTTGTGATAAAGAAATTAACAACACAAAACATGCATGTTTATGGTGTCATCTTATTAACAAATTTGTGTACTTAGATTGTTTCACAAACGTGTACTCTGAAAACCATTTAAATTTTTTTTTTAATAATTAGTAGTTAAAACTTGCAGGGCTAAATGTGCCCTTAACTACAAAAACCACAAGGAATATTTATACATTTATTGTCCAACGAAGAGAATAACATTTTGATGACCTTTTTGTTGACCATTTGTAACAACTTGTCCCTGTAAGTGGGACACATGTTAGACTATTAGAGGTAAGTTGTCATCAATTTTTTTTTGCAATATATAATGTATAGAGCAAAATAGGTTTACACAAAAAGCAAAAATAAATGAATTGTTTTTACAACTTAGTCAGGTTGTTAAACAAATTTTGGTTGAAGTACAAAATGTTATGCTGTCAGTAATGTAAAGTATTATGTAATTTACTCACATTTACCTTGACCTCTATGACTTAATTAGACCATAACATGACCCCCCCCCCCCCTCCCAAAAATAAATAAATAAATAAATAAATAAATGAGGTTTTATTTTGTTTTGCCCCATTATTCCATTTTCCCTCTTTATAACTTTTGAACTGCATTGGTTAATCCAGTTAAAAAAAATAAAATTATTTAAAAGCATAAAATGTGATCTCTCTCATTTTTGTTAAAATGTAGTAATATAGGCCTATATTTCCACAATATCTTCAAGATAAAACTTTTCTTAAATAAAACAGTAAAAAGCTGGTGAAATGACTCTCATGGCAGCACTGGAGATTAAGTAGATTTGTTCACGTCCTCATTTAATGAAACTGAAAATTAATTGACACAGAGACATGAAGAACATACAGACTTCATATTTAAATAGCCCTTTTGCCGTATAATATATTGTGATTTAAATAAGACTGTAGACTTAAAGTTTGACTACTTTTGTGGAACTGAAAATAATATTTTCTGATAAATATTTGACCTGTTTTGTTCACATAGTTAATAAAACAACACTCAACCATTCATTGATTTATTTTCTTTTCGGCTTAGTCCCTTTAGTAATCTGGTGTCGCCACATTGGAATAAATCGCCAACTTATCCAACATATGTTTTGCACAGCGGATGCCCTTCCAGCCGCAACCCATCACTGGGAAACATCCATACACACTCATTCACACACATACACTACAGCCAATTTAGCTTACCCAATTCACCTATAGCGCATGTCTTTGGACTTGTGGGGGAAACCGGAGCACCCGGAGGAAACCCACGCAAACACAGGGAGAACATGCAAACTCCACACAAAAATGCCAACTGACCCAGCCGAGGCTCGAACTACGACCTTCTTGCTGTGAGGCAATTGTGCTACCCACTGCGCCACCGCGTCGCCTTAACACTTAACCAAATGTAACAAAATAAAATAAATCCACAACTCAAACATACATAACATTTTGGAATGGCATGAGTAAATGATGTCAGAACTTTCTTTTTCTTTGGTGAACTATCCTTCTGTAGTGAATGGTCATTATGAAATTCCATTCCACATACAGAAGTTCTCTTCCCTTCTTCAAAACGAACACTTACTGCTGTAGGTTTCTTATTTAAAGTCTAATCTGATTGAGGGTCCTTAAAGACAATATCATTACGAAACCTCATCTTTCAATTAGCCAATTACAGAAATGCTTAAGGTGAATGGCGTCATGGTTGGTACACACTGATTTACTGAAAATAAGGTTGCCTTCCGGGCTTCAGCATATGATAATCCGATGAGCTGAAATAATGAGTCTCAGAGTGAAATTTCCCCCGATGATATTGGTCAAAGCTAAAAAACTTCACATTGCCGTGAGGAAAACTTTGTGCATTTTGCACAGAGAGTAATGGTCTTATCTTTGAAAGGTTTCATTTATTAGCATTACAAAGTTACCAAGCGAAGATGCCTGGAGAGGGAGAATAATTACTGCAGAACCTGAAGGCCACCAAAATACCTGCCTCTACGTGCAGCTACTTCGCAGACTTGTCCAGATTCTAGTTTATTTTGTGAACTTGAGTTGTGTACTAAATATGCGTTATACTGTAAGGTTTGTGTGTATTACTAGTCGCTCTGAATAACACCTACCACTTTTTTTTATAAAGTTACAAAACATGTCACTGGGGCTTTCGTACCTAACAGGTCTACATTTGTACTTTAGAGGTACTGTACATATTAATACCTAAAATGTACAAATGTGTACCTCATACTACTTGTAAGGTATGAAAGTATACCTTTTGAAAAGGTATCGCACAGTAACAGGTTTTGTACTTTTATTTCTGGGTGTAATAGTGGGGCATATATATTGTTGTACTAAACTTAACTTGATTGTCATTCTCACACACACACACACACACACACACACACACACACACACACACACACACACACACACCGACACACACACACACACACACACACACACACACACACAGTATACAGGTCAAATGTTGTTTCTGATGCACTAGGTGCAGAGACACTGACAAAACAAGTACAGTACACGCTCCTGACAACAGTAATTTAACAAAAGAGCACGTTACAAAAGCAATATACATGACAAGAGCACATTAAACATAACAAGAGCAATATACATGACAAGAGCACATTAAACATAACAAGAGCAATATACATGACAAGAGCACATTAAACATAACAAGAGCAATACACATGACAAAAGCACATTAAATATAAGAAGGGCAGAAGTGTTGAATGAGGTGAAGTGTAAAATTGTAGAAATGTAAGAAATTCTAGCGAGGTTGTGAAATAGCTCAGAGGTTGCTCAGAGCAGATTGAATTATGTTAAATAATGTGCATCTGCACAGAGTGTCCTTAGCACACATCAGGCCTCATTCATGAAACACAAGCAAAATGGATTTTTGTGTGAATCATTCATAAAGCTGTTCTGACGTACATTTTTAGATTCATGAAAATGTTCCTATTTTCTAAATGTTAGTTGGTATAAAAGAAATGTACACCTCCCACCTATTACATATAAATGTGACGTTAACCTGTGTTGTTTTTGGAAAACTGATTATGAATTTTAATGCACCAGCATAATAATATTTTACAAGTTCATTTGGTCTATCTTTTTTGTTGTTGTTGCTGAGAGCTGATAACTTTAACCTTGGGTAAAACATAGTCATCACTGTCACCCAGTCGTCTAATCAGTGGACGAGGGGTGGGACAAATACACAGATCAACCATCCTTCTGTACTTGTACAATGACTGAATAACAAAGGAGGAATTAATATTACTAGTTACTGCATTTTTGTATTCAGTAATATTCTTCAAAATGAGACACCAGTAATGCGTTACTGCAGTGGATTCCAAATCATAGGAACAAAAGCTGATTAAAAATGGTGGACACATGTTAATTCAGTTTTTATTTTTAACCAAATTTTTAGCCATTTTTTATTTATAGCCAAAAGGTCAAATAATCCAAATAGGATCGATTTTCCTTTTATGCCAGAAATCATTAGATTATTAAGTAAAGCTCTTGTTCAGTGAAGATATTTTGTTAATTTCCTCCCATTATATATCAAAACATGTTTCCTAATTTTAAATATGCATTGCTAAGAATTTAATTTTGATAACTTTAAAGTGGATTTTCTCAACATGTAGATTTTTTTGAACGTTCAGATTGTAGGTTTCCAAATAGTTGTGTATCGGCCAATATTGTCCTATTCTAACAAACCATACATTATATTAAAGCATATTTATTCAACTTTCAGACTATGTATAAATGTCCATTTGTCCAAAAATGGGCCATTATGAATGGGTTTGTGGTCCAGGGTCACACACTAGTTTTATTTAATTTATTTTTGCATTTATGAACTATACTAGAACCAAACTTTACAAAATGACATAGTAGCAATTTATAGGTAAGAATTATTGTCTATTTATGAATGATTGGATTTCCTTTTCTATCAAAGAAATACTAATTACTTTCAAGTCTGATGTTGATGCAGTATAGACACAAAAAGTATGACTGAGAAGTCATTCTACACAAAGAAATCACAGGGGAGAAAAGATACAGTTGAACACGTGTTGACCTTTGATGACGACATGCCCCCATTACAGTGGCATATTGTTACACTGTATGGGGTTAATTGTCACAGTGACACTTTAATATAGACCTTTTAACTTAATCTGAACAATAAATGAACAGATGAACTGATTTGCTCCTAGTCTCCCCACTGCTTATTCCACAAAAAAGAACAAAAATCACATTTTAATCCGTAGATTTGATCAAAATATATTCCCGCAGTATTCTGCAATTTTGCCTCTTCTGTTCTGGCTTGAAAAGCACTTTAGAACTTCAGTGGTATGAATGATAAATGCCATGTCTCTGTTTCTCTTAACTGCTCAATTTTAGTCAATTTTAGTCAGTTGGGCGTCTTTGTCTGCTGGATGTTGATCTCCCCTGTGGCAACTGAGTGTTTCACAATATGCCACAACAGACTCTTCACTTCATGCCTGTATTTCAAACAGCTCCTGCTCTCAGTCTAATACCGCTGTAATCATTTCTGTGGCCAAATACAGTAAATTGAGCAAAAAAAACAAAAAAACCCTCTTAGGTGGGCTAATGCATCATCTGGCTCATGTGTTTTGCAGTCTTAAACCATTGATGTTGCTTGCTGTTTATACAGCTTATTATTTGAATGTTTTTCTTTTCATGCAACACCTGTAAAAAGCAAAAATGTTCCAACAACCTAGTATCTGCATATTTGTTTGTTAATAATACATATATATATATATATATATATATATATATATATATATATATATGTGTGTGTGTGTGTGTAACCTTCACACTTTTGAACTCCTGCTGTGTAGCTGATGATACAGTGGTGATCATCCTCTGCAGTGATGCTGGAAATCAGGAGACAAAAGCAACAGCTTTGTACAATCTGTGTCTTTTCCAGATCACTGGTTCAATTGGAGAAAAGCTTCCCCTGTCTATTATAAGCTCTGATGGGCTCTTCTTTTTTCTTATATAAAGAACATTGCAGATATTTGTTCTTTCTTTTTGCCATAACCATTTTTGTCTGATCATATTTTGTAGGATCATTTTTCTGCTGCTTGGTTTTACTACATTACAATCTTATTGATGCCATTTCAGTGGCCAACGAGGCTCTATGTGGACATTTGAAGCAAAACTTTAAAACGAGACCTTCTCCGACTAGGTTTGTCTATGAAAGCCTGTGAGAGACAGATTTTTATGTGAAAATTAAAAGGATGTGACATTTACAAGTGCTCTCTAGAGCCTTTCCTCAGTTCTATGACATATAAAAAGAAGCTTATACAATATTCAAAATAATTAAAGGAATTCTGAAAGAGCCATTCTGCACTGTAATGTCAATGTGTCATGCAATGAAAGAGATTCATTCAAACTAGTCTTAAATTGGTTAGATTGGTCTTAGATTGGTAGATCTGTATAGCCCTTCATTAATGTATACTTTAGAACCAAACTGTCATAGCAGTGTATATTTCCCCATCTGTCGACATGATGCTAGTGAGTATCAGAGCCTGTGAAAACATTCATATAGCTCAAATCATATTGATCAAATGCTTTCGTAACTACAGTTTTTTACTACTATATTATTTGTGTGTTTATTTTGTAAGAGGGTTCAAGTCAACACTTTTTGTTGTCAGTGTATCACAGCAAAGGTATATGCAACTTCTTTTTACTCCCATCAAAGGATTAAAGGTGTTATTTGGGCAATAAATAATGTTTAGTATCTTGTTTTTGTGTGTGTGCACAAGCAATGATTTGCTGGCTGCAGTTCACTTAAAAAGCTAGTGATGTCTCTAGTTTCAGAATTTTGATTTGAAGGGTAAAATGTGATCTTTTGGGCGGCACGGTGGCTCAGTAGTTAGCACTGTCGGCTCACAGCAAGAAGGTCGCTGGTTTGAGTACCAGCTGGACCAGTTGGCATTTCTATGTGGAATTTGCATGTTCTCCCTGTGTTGGTGCTCCGGTTTCCCCCACAGTCTAAAAACATGCGCTATAGGTGAATTGGATGAACTAAATTGGCCGTAGTGTGTGTAAATAGAGACTAAGCTGAAGGAAAATGAATGAATGAATGAATGTGATCCTGGACCACAAAACCTTATGTTGCACAGGTATATTTTTGGAAATAACCAAAAATACATTATGGGTCAAAATTGTTGATTTTTCATTTATGGCAAAAAATTATTACATTAAATAAACATCTTGTTCAAAGAAGATATTTTAAAATTTTTTTTTACCAGTAAATATATTAAAACTCAATTTTTGTTTAGTAATATGCATTGCTAAGCACTTCATTTAGACAACTTTAAAAGTAATTTTCTCAATATTTAGATCTTTTTTGAACCCTCAGATTCCAGATTTTCTTTTTTAATGCAATGGACAGTGGAGATTACAGACAGAAAAGTGAGGGGAGCAGAGAGAGTGGAAAGAGCGGCAAAGGCTACAATGAGCACCTTGGTGTTATGTGTTGACGCATCTCAGGCAAATGTTGAAAGATATAAATAATAAAATAAATAAATAAATGTACATTTTGACTCATTTTGTGGTCAAGGGTCAATTAAACAACCACTCCTAAAAACACATTTTATGTAACATTTTTTTCTGGTTCTTGAATATAATTGACTGAGAGGTTGTTTGATGCAATACAGTTTAGTGAAATATTAACAGTATCAAAGCCATTGGAGTATAAATCCACTTGCTGGATTCCTCTCAGAGAATGGACCAAATACAAAAGAAATTTACAAAAGTAATCTGTCACACAATGCAGTTTTAGACTTAGACACAAAAATATTTTAAATAATGCTATTGCATAAGGGAGAAAAGGTTTCAGAGATGAAAGGGTTCCAGGGTGACAGCAGGCCTTTAACACTCATGAAGCGCCCCCAAGCACAACTCTAATAATAATTATCTTTAGTTTGAATAATCTATTATTTGTTTCTATTGCACTTTATTATTTGTTTCATTTTTTCCGAAGCTAAAATGGTTGCATCACTGAAAAAAAAAGTTTAGTTTAAGTGCAAATAACCTGACCTGCTGGCAGAAAGTTTTTACTCTAACTCTGGCCTTCAGTGCCTGGTTGGAACAGCCAAAATGATAAATAATGTCCATTCAATAATAACAAAAGTGGAGCATGTAGTAAGACTCATAGAAGAAACTAATCCATTTATCACTTTATTACTTAGAAAGGCATTTGTTTTAAATAAAAGCAAATAAGAAATGTGAAAAATGTAAATAGAAGGGTAATGGGTATTTAATATGACAGTGTAAAATGTCAGCATCTAACTACACTTGTTGCAAAGAAAATATTACTACTTTTGAACAGAGTTAACAGAATAAATTGCTATTTAGCAGCATTTTCTTAGCATTATGCTAAACAGATTATAATTGTCATTGTTAATAATTTTGTTGTTAATAATGTTGTTAATAATTTGCTGATTGTATTATATGGTTTTACCTTTACCTTTACAATATTTTCAGACAGTCTATTTTAAATATGAGAAATTGCAGTGTTTATACTGATGGGATACTGATGTTACAGGCACTTTCACACAAAGTATGATTACTGTAACAACTATGATAGACATATAACAAAACAAATGTTCTGAGAAACTATATCATCAGTATCACTTTAAGAATTTTTTTTTTTCTTCAGCTGATAAATGGCAAACACAGACAGCCAATCAGAATCCATTCGAATGTTAAGGGCTTGTTCATTTAAAGCTGCAGAGCACACTGAGGAGCTCATTGTTACCAGTGCTTAGTCAATTAAAGCTGTTTAAAAAATGCTTTAAAGAATATAGATATCTGAAAAACAATTGTTATACCATTGGAATAAATGGTATGGGGCCTCACAGTGGCGCAGTGGGTAGCACGTTCGCCTCACAGCAAGAAGTCGCTGGTTCGAGCCTCGGCTGGGTCAGTTGGCGTTTCTGTGTGGAGTTTGCATGTTCTCCCTGTGTTGGCGTGGGTTTCCTCCGGGTGCTCCGGTTTCCCCCACAAGTCCAAAGACATGCGGTACAGGTGAATTGGGTAGACTAAATTGTCCGTAGTGTATGATCCGTAGTGTATGAGTGTGAATGGGTGTGTATGGATGTTTCCCAGAGATGGGTTGCAGCTGGAAGGGCATCCGCTGCATAAAACATATGCTGGATAAGTTGGCGGTTCATTCCGCTGTGGCGACCCCAGATAATAAAGGGACTAAGCCGAAATGAAAATGAATGAATGAATGAATAAATGGTATGCATTAACAAAGATGAGATCATTACAAATTCAACAGCAAAAAATTGTTCTGATATAACTCTAAATAGTGATGAATTCTCCAAACTACTCCACTCATCTTTAAAGGATCTCATCTATCCAAACAGCATCTACTTTCCGGTCTTAGTGAAAAGTAAAGCAGCAGCAGATCAAATACATTCATTTTCATTACTTTGAAACTGCAGCATATTGGCTTAGAATAAACAGATCATTATTGTTCTCTGGTGTGGACGCAAATATGGTTATCATTATAGTTTTTGGTGTGAAGGGGCCTTAATACTGAATAGAGCACCAGTTTCTTGACCGAGGTTGCGTGTAGAAGCAATAAACATTTCTCTTTGACAACAGCTGGCTTTTTTTTGAAGAAATATTGCATGGAGCTTTTACTGTTCACTAAGCAGACATTTTTTCCAAGCAGACTAATTGCAATAACTGTGAGCTGGAATTTGCTATATGGGTTATTCAGACTGCATCAATCCTGAAATAGTAAAATAAATGAAATATTTGTCCTTTCAGACATTTTATTTCTTCACTGTGCTGTTTCAGTGGGACACAATGGTTCTTTTTGGAAGTAATACTGTTATACAGCTACAACACGATCCGAAATAAAAGATGTTTAATTTTTATTACATACGATAAACAACACTTGCTTGCAGAGCTAATTCTGAATTGCCACCATGCTTTTCTTTGCAGGCCATTTGTCCTTTCTGTGGCATTTTCTGTTGCGTCTGCAACATTGATGTTGTGCAATTGAATTATTTACACTCATACACCCCAAAACAAACCGTGACTCCATAATTGTTCATATTATAGCTTATTCTCAATTCTCTTTGTACTAGTGCAGGTACCATAACCCTTTTGACATGAAGTGCCGTCCTGTCATTTACACAGAGTTGTTTGGAGAACAAAAAGCAACAACAACAACAACAAAAAAGAATAAAGTGGTTTAGTACTGTGCTGAGTACTGCGGCACTGCCCAGCTGAGCTACACAGTCTGACCCACAGGTCACTCATCCATTAACTTCCACAACCCATTGCAGCACAGATCAGCTTTTGTCAGATTGGTTCGGTGTCTGGAAGTGAGAAATATTCCATATGTTGGTCTACCTGGAGATCTAAAGAAAAAAAGCATGCGATACATTTTACCACAATCATCATCATTCACTTTCAGAAGTAAAGCAACAAAACCTGTCACTGGGGCAGTACCTTTTCAAAAGGTACACATTTGTACCGAAAGGGACCATACTTGTACCTTAAAGGTAAATATTATGGCCTGCTTTTACTGAGCAATACAATACACATTTATGTCCTTTTTTATTGTCAAAGGTACCGAAATAGTGAACCGTATCATAGCACTATTTTGGCAGCCGTACCATAGTACTATTTTGGCACCCTTTCCAAAGGGTATTTAGCACAACAGTATACCAAAAGGGTGGAACTAGATTTGGTTTACATAAAAATTATAATGATACTATTACAATGATGGTGCGCAGCAATGAACCATGATCAAAAAAGCTTGTATCTTCTTGTGACAAACAGCCACATGCCAAGAAGCAAGAACATAATCTGCTTTATGTCCTCTATTTTTGTTTACAAGGCCATTGCTGATGTGTGGAAATCATGACTGTTTCCTCTCTCTATTTACACGTGATTGCTGCTTGTCTATATTTGAAATAATGAACTTTAGCATGCAAAAGATATGACATGTGAATGGTCAATATAGCTTTCTTCCTCGAGCTTCTTCTGGGGTACGCTACACCTATCAAGTAAGGGTAATGTTGTCAGTGGAAACTCAAGCCTGATCAGGGTGACCTGTATAGAACCAGTGATAGTGATCTCATGGGAAAAAGGCATTAATCCTCCAAAAGTCCCCAAAATATTTTTTAGGTGCTAATATGTACCATTAGGGTACCATTTCAGGCTATCTATTGAACATATACCACTTTAGTGACAAGTTTTGTACCATTATTTTTGGGAGTGTTGTGTTTACTCATACACTACGGCCAATTTAGTTTACCCAATTCACCTACAGAGCATGTCTTTGGACTGTGGGGAAACCGAAGCACCCTGAGGAAACCCACGAGAACACGGGGAGAACATGCAAACTCTATATTATTGCGAAATTAAGCCATTCTGAATGGTGACTGGATTTGAAAATAACCTGTCATTTAAAGGGTTAGTTAAACCAAACATTTTAATTGTTATTAATTACTCACATCGTGTCATTCCAATCCCCTGAGACCTATGTTTGCATCGAAGCACAAATTTAGCTATTTTAGATAAAATATGAAAGCTCTCTCATCCTCCATAAAAAACAACAGATCGGCTTTTTGTTCAAAGTCTACAAAAAATGGTAAAATATCATGGGCTAAAAGTCTTGAGGAACATGAAAAAATTGAAAAATAATAAGTTAAAAGTCGCGTTGAGGAACATGAAAAAAGAGAAAATTAATGTCTGAACTGCCGTGAGACTGGGTTGGTTGAGTCCATGTGGCAGAGTTGCCACTGATTTCCAGGTTTTGCGACCCCTGTGCTATAGCTTTAGCATGTCCCATGTGTTTTGTGGAAGTGGAAGATGGGGTGATATCTGTGACACATGCAGTGTTTGAGGTGTGTTTGAGGCTAACCATACTGAATCATGTTCATCCTTGTTGCTTATCCGACTGTAACACTCAGACATAAGAGGTAAAAGCAGAGAGGGCTAACTGACCTTATTGCACTCAGTGAGGGGAGGCACGTGTGGCGATGACTAATGGCCCAAATCTAGGCTAGACCGAGCATGTGCATGAGTTTAACAATGTATGACTGAAAACAAATTATAACTCTGGGAATGACTACACCACTTCACTGATTATAGCAATTCTTGAGCACTTATAAAGGAGCAATGCGGACAGTGACTAATAGCAGGGAAAACACGGTAAACAGGTATTTCCTGTGAAGAAGTGCATACTGTAAAATCTCATCTGTTGTGTAAGATCTGCATGCTCATGTAATATCTGCTTCTTATACCCTGAGTTAACCTCAAGTCAGATTTAGCCATCACAGTGGTTTTGTTTTGTTTCCATGGCAACAGGGGATGACAAGTTCACTATTGTGTGCAACAGTTGTGCAGTGAACCATGCAAGGACAACACTTTGTGTTGTTTGAAATGCTGGGTATGAAACTTCAGCTTTTTAATTTAAAATAATTATCACAATCTGTAACTCAAAGATCTTTGCCTGTCATATTATGTTTAGTTAGGTTTCTGTCTTGTATGAACAGAACATTATCTGCTGTAGTGGTAAATTAATACTTAGCTATTGTAAAAGAGGGACCAGTTGGTGAAACAACAATTGTTAATCAGCCACATGCCAAGCTGAAATTTTAATTGGGACAGAAGCAATATTTATGCTGTTATTCCTAAGAGCAAATAAACACAAACCCATTCACCATTAGAGCTGCTGACTTAATTTTTAAAATAGTCTTTCAGTAGATGACACCCGGTGTGAAAACAACACTTGAATCTCAAGTTAGAACACACAGATTTTTTGATGAGACATCTGAAGATGCTAAACACATCCAGTACATTTTTTATAAGTTTGCTTTATTACATCACTTATTACAGGATAGCTTTGTTAATTTCAAAGTATCTCTCATTGGAGGTTGATTGCTTATTTAAAAAAAAAATCTGCATTGATGACAGCTTTTGGAATCATCAAATATCTGTCAAATTAATGTAATAATTATGTGTTTATTTTAATGTGGGCAGCTCTGGAGAGTTCTAGTATAACTGTGATTTCTAGAGATGAAATGCTGACTCCATGGGGTTTTGTTGTGACTAGACTGTGCTCCGGGGTCTGTTTCTCAAACTGCGATGTAACAGTGCTTCAAGTGATAGTTCACCCCAAAGTGTAAATTTGCTGTTAATTTACTTACCCCCTGGCAGTCTGAGATTTAATACTTTTTTTCAGCAAGACAGTTTTTTTTTGCTGAAACTGTGGTCTTTGGTGATTTGTATAATGCAAGTCAACAGGAGCAACACTTTGAGACTTAAAGGAAAACTCCACTTTTTTCAAATAGGCTTATTTCATAAGTCAACTAGATTTAAACGTTTTACAATTTTTGAATCCATTCAGCTGATCTCCGTGTCTGGCTGGAGCACATTTGCCTTAGCTTAGCATAAATCATTGAATCGGATTACATCATTAGCATCTTGCTGCTGTACCATGGGGATATAAATGGTAAAACTGTTTCTCTAGGTGACTTGTAAAATGACCCTATTTGCAATCTATATTTCCTTTTTTGCTCCTTAAGGGAAATATAAATAGGCAGTTATAAATTTACTGTCAGAATGACAAACACATGTTAACCAGATGAATATTTCACAAATCTGAGGTGTGATATTTATTTTGATAAATATTAATAAAACTCATAACGGTCTCAGGGACACAGGGGCGTTTGATTATTTACCACAAACATGTTCTCTAGACAGTTCATTTCTGGTTCATTGTCACTTACATCTTTGAGGGCAAGTAAATTAACAACAAATTTGGGCGAACTATCTCTTTAAAGGAGTGATATATAGATATATAGACACTTTCCTAATCACTCCATGTCTCTTGGAAACACTGTGCATTTTTAAATTGTGCTTCATTCAGGTGAGTGGGCAATCACCACAATCATGTTGCACTGCTTCAACCTTAAATACCTCTTGCACAATATTAGACCTTAAATACCTTTCTTTTGCACAATAATTCATTCATTCATTCATTCATTTTCATTTCGGCTTAGTCCCTTTATTAATCTGGGGTCGCCACAGCGGAATGAACCGCCAACTTATCCAGCATATGTTTTACGCAGCGGATGCCCTTCCAGCTGCAACCCATCTCTGGGAAACATCCACACACACTCATTCACTACGGACAATTTCGCTTACCCAATTCACCTATACCACATGTCTTTGGACTTGTGGGGGAAACCGGTGCACCCGGAGGAAACCCACGCCAACACGGGGAGAACATGCAAACTCCACACAGAAACGCCAACTGACCCAGCCGAGGCTTGAACCAGCGACCTTCTTGCTGTGAGGCGAACGTGCTATCCACTGCGCCACCGTGAGGCCCTTGCACAATAATAATAATAATTCCTTACATTTATATAGCGCTTTTCTAGACACTCAAAACACTTTACACATTGAGGGGAATCTCCTCATCCACCACCAGTGTGCAGCATCCACCTGGTTTAGCCATATTGCGCCAGATCGCACACCACACACCAGCTGACTGGTGAAGAGGAGACAGAGTGATGAAGCCAATTATGATATGGGGATGGTTAGGAGGCCATGATGGACAGAGGCCATTGGGCAAATTAAAACCCCTACTCTTTTTCGAAGGACATCCTGGGATTTATCACAACCTCGGACCTCGGTTTAACGTCTCATACGAAAGACGGCAGTAACTGAGCAGTATTGTGTCCCCTTCACTATACTGGGGCGTTAGGACCCACACAGACTGCAGGTTGAGCGCCCCCTGCTGGCCTCACTAACACCACTTCCGGCCGCAACCTAGCTTTCCCATGTGGTCTCCCATCCAGGTACTGACCAAGCGCAGCCCTGCTTAGCTTCAGTGGGCAACCATGTGATAGTTGCAGAGAGCTAGCTAATATCCTGCACAACATTGTTTAGTCTCATGAAAAAGTACTAGTATAGCCTGTCTTATGTGTATAGTTTAAGTATTTTATTCTATTTTATAATATATGTTAGTTATGCATAGGTCTTTTATAATAGCTCTTATGTCCAGTGTTGTGTTTGTATTTATGATTATTCCATGTAGCACCGTTGTCCTGCGAGACACGACATTTAGTTCCTCTATATGTCCACACATGTAACGGAATGACAATAAAGCACGACTTGACTCGAGAGTGGGAAAAAAAGTGAAGTAAAAGTGAATGGTTTTTAAAGGCTTGATTGTGTTTATGGGGTGCAAGGTGTACTCATGCTTCATTTTTTTTAAAAACACGTTATTTCGTCACATAATTTATCTTTATTTCACACTGCGTCTCAGCAAGCTTGAAAATGACTGTCCAGTTTCCTGGTTCCCTGAAGGCGGAACCTAAATGCGCTCTGATTGGTTAGCTAACCTAGGGTGTTGTGATTCACAAATCGGCTGCACGTTGACAGGTAACGTCATGCCTTTTGCAATAATCATAATGGATAGTTGCATGTGCTCTGATGTTATGTAAATAATGTTGTCAGTGTTGTGATATCAGTTTGAGCCTGAATCAGATATAGAAAATGAAGAGGACATACCTGAACCCATGCAAGAATGACTCTTGCAGGACATTCCATTGCTTATGGGAGAAATGACTAGAAATAATAAACGGCAGAAAGTGGTCAAACAGTGTTCATGACTATACATAAAAAGGAGAATAATATAATAAGAAATGAACAGCAGTGTAACGAGCTGTTTTTAACGTCTAAAAACCAATGGAAGTGAATGAGACCGGAAGTCTTGAGCCAAAAAGATTCCAATGGCTGTGACCGCTCGTACGGGAAGAATAAGGTCAGTATCGATTGTTACATTTTCCCCATTCTAAATTAAAAGAGTTACATGTCTTGTGTGTACTATAGTCTTTTATCTAATTTACATTTGTGATTTTTTTTTTATTTTATTTGTAAAATCTATGGGGCAGCACGGTGGCGCAGCTTTTTTAGCAGTGGGTAGCACATTCGCCTCACACCAAGAAGGTCGCTGGTATGAGCCTCAGCTGGGTCAGTTGGCATTTCTGGATTTTTGGATTGAGTTGTATGGATGTTTCCCAGTGATGGGTTGCAGCTGGAAGGGCATCCGCTGTGTAAAACATATGCTGGATAAGTTGGCGGTTCATTCCGCTATGGCGACCCCAGATTAATAAAGGGACTAAGCTGAAAAAAAGAAAATGAATGAATGAATAAAAAGATTTGCTTCACATTAGGATGAAAACCATACTGATAACTGGAGTAATGGCTCTTGAAAATCACAGGAATAAGTGCATTTTAAAATGTTACAATAGAATAAATTACATTACTTTTAAATTGTAATAATATTTCAGTATTACTTTTTTACTGGATTTGTGAGCAGTATAGATCCGCTGTATAAAACCTTAAAAAAATGTTGCATATGTTTGCCAATAAGATTGAAAACATTCTAACATATGGCAAGAAAATCACACACTGCTTGTCATTAAAATTCATTTTGGGAACAGATGCATCTTGTAAGTCAATCCTTTTTAATGCATCTAAAGTCATAAAATCTGAGCGACCAATTTAAATCATTTTAATGATCATTCACTGAAACACAACTGTGGCTGTTATGTTCAACCGATCAGTCAAAACTTCTTATGTGATTAAGCATCTGTGAAGAACATAATAAAATTTCTGCGACTTAGGGCCAGAATCACTAAACAGGGCAAAGTGTGGAAGTGCAATTCCATAAACGCACTGAGGGGAGTGAAAAGTTCTAAGAACTAAAGAACACAGACGCAGCAGCTCATTTATATAATGACCAACACAATCTACCAAGAACAGCGCAATTAGTGTAGAATCGCAAACAAGCTGTTGATGAGCCCATGATCATTTGTACTCTACAACAATGTATAATGTACTAACCAGATGCAAATTGGTTAGACAATAATGGCGCAGATATAACTGACAACTCTCCTTTCATAAGTGTTGCCTCTGAAAGGAAAACTCCTATATATTCATATCCAATATGGTTAGTCACAAAAATAACTGTCTGTGCCTTTTCTTAATTTTTTAAAGTCAAAAGAGCGTTTATTACAAACAAAATATAGAATCTGTGATTTGTTAATTTTCTTTAGCTTGATTAACAAAAGTACAAAAATTTGCCTGTGTCATGCAGGATTTACGCTTCTGCTTCTTTATTTTCTCCATTTAATACATCATCTAAGGCCACTTTGAAGATTGAAAATTGAAGATTTTAAACGGAGCCTCCACTGATTTGTGTGCATGAAAGACTTGTATATGACTGACACTGTCACATGGGAGACATGTTTTAGCACCCCTAATGCTGTGTTCATACCAGACACATATAAATCACGCTACATAAAAAGCACATCAAAAGATGTGTGAACATTTTGTGTTTACTTGCTTCATTTGTGTGTCAAATTCACTTCGAAATAGACGTGGATTCGCGTCATGGGCAGGGCTACTGTCTGCCCGGTGACTCTAGTTTTGTTGCTAAATGGCTAACATGGATATTATTCAGATACCTGTGCTTTATGTGCTTTAGGAAGGCTGAAAAACAGTGTTGATTTATTCGGCGCAGTGAGTCCTCTAGAACCTTTCAGAGGTGCACCCAGCTCTCTGAGTTCATAAATTCCTCCACAAACTGTACCTGGATGATGATAGCTTTCAGCTGTGCTTCTGATTGAGACGAGCCCAGTTTGATGAGCTGTTCTCTGGTGTCGGCAGGAGGATTTCCCCTCAGGACACACACTACAGGTGTTACGTCAGGCTCCTGATTGGTTAACATTCAGTAAATTTTAGATTTTCAAACAATTTGCACGTTAAGCATGTCAAACACACAAAATGCTCAATTTGCTGCGGGATGTCTATTTGTGTCTGCATTGACTTAACATGTAAATCACTCACACTTGACGCTTCATTCGCATCTGGTGTGAACGCACAATAACACTTTTTAGTGAGTGTATGCCTTTAAGAACAGTATGGAGGAAGACCAGTCACCTGACAAGAAGCAGGAAACAATATACAGAGAGCAGGATGGCCTACACAAGAGGCCACACTTCCAAAGTTTTCTGCATTGTAAACTTTCCTTTGTCTGCACTTACCTTTCCAGAATATTTTTGCAAGCTTGTGTATTATAATTGTTTTGGATTTTATATAAACTGGTGGACTATCACTTTGGGACTTTTACAGCACACCTTGATAGATTTTAGGGTATGGTGCATTGAACTGTATGTTTTCAACAGAATAAGTTTTTTTATTATTATGTTAATTTAAAGCTCTGTGTTTAGTTTCTTTGCCGGTGTTTTGAGTTTACACCAGAAATGCATGAAATGCTAACTTACTGTACAAGTAGCTCAAACTCACTCATTCAAGGAAGAAAGAGGCGGAAGCCAGCAGACATGGAACAACTTTAATCATAAAGTCAAAACAAAAGTATCCATCTGGAGCTCAGAATGTGCTGTGGCGCGCATATGATAGTTCGAAGTAACACAGACTGGACATGCTTTTAAATGCAAGTTTGAAACAAATGTGGCAGGGCAGAAATGTGAACAGCGTCCTGATTTGTAGCTAGGCAGCACGGACAGCTGCCGACTTGCTTCCATTATGCATACTCTGATAGAAATCTGTTTAGAATTCTAAAATGCATGGGGCGGTGCAGGCATTGTGCAACACCCTTTAAACACTTGTGCCACTGGCACCGCTCCTCTCCCACGGCTCTCAGCCCTGTCCAGCACTCGTCACCGTTATCAGCTGACCAATCATAGCTATTGTGTAGTTACATATTTAGAGAGTTGCATGTCAGGGTTCGCGTCAGGCTATGGTGAAGGGTTTGCGATCGTGCAAAGGCGACTCTGGACCTGCTGCACACATTCAATGCAGAAAACAGCCTTAAGGGGCCAACATTTTGGCCAGTGAGCAAACTCTCAATGGCCCTGTACTCGCAGCTCGCTAGGGGCCCTCAGGCTAGTCGTAAGTGGGCCCATTAAGGGCCAACACAGACTTGTTTGCAGGGTTGTTCCTCATGAAAAAGCTGTACATCAGTTCTGTGCTGTGATATTACTTTTTTTTGGACCAGAGCACATCTCAGATTGTCAAAAAGACAGTGGAAGTGTGTGCTGGCTCAGAGGAGTCCACATTTTAGCTTGTTTCTGGGAAAAACAGACATTGAGTTCTCAATCTCAAAATTCAAAGAGACCATCCAGACTTTGATGAGCAACAGATGCAAATGTAAACATCTGTCATGGTTTGGGGAGCGGCAGAGCAAATGGCACCAGTGACTGGCAGGTATGTGCAAAGGTACCTACCTTTGACATAGAGGCATATATTTGGACATGGAGTACAGAGACTTATGCTGTCATCATGATGATGTCTTTCATAGTAAGTTTATGGTTATTAGATCAAGTCTCATTCTGTATGTGCTACAACAGCATAGTTTCATAGTTGGTGAATGTGCTTGTGCTGTCTCTGTTGAAAATGTATGGCTCATCATGAAAAGTAGAAACAAATAATGGTGACCACTGACTGTTGAGCTTCTGAAGTTTTGTATTGTCAGACTTTAACAGTATCCTCAGTAACAGTATTACCAGTATCCTCAATTTCCAGATGATTAAACATGGTCATTTAATGGAAAGTTGATGTGACAATCTTAACCATGCCCACTTCCAAAGTATTTTGTTGCTGTCAATAAAATAAAATTGTGTGTGTGTGTATATATATATATATATATATATATATATATATATATATATATACTGCAAACAGAATACAATTCATTGATTTCTTGTTGTATAGATCATCATCCCGTGAATGACTAACCTAAATCCTTCCTTAAACCCCAACAATAATGTTTTCAAAAGTGAACGTAAGGTAAATGTTCACCATGTAGCAGACAACCCAATTCTTCTGCATATTCATAGAGACTCCCTGAGGCCTGCAAATGAGACATAATGTCTTGAAAATGGAAGCGCTACCCCCCAATCCCACTCCCCGCTCTTCACCTCTGGTGCTTCCCCCCACCCCCGTTGCTCACTTGCATATGCTACACACCTACTATCTACTATAAACTCCACCACAAACTGCTTTGGCCAGCTTGGGATGTCTGATATAGTGTTCACCGCGTTTTATTTTACATTGCTATCATCTGTTTTGTGGAACTGACTTTCACCAGACTCAAACAGTGACTACTCTTCATCACCAGTACAACACCATACAAATTGAGCTACAAAGAAAACTTACCATACCAGAAAAGTTATCCACATGTAGATAAATATTTGAGGGGAAACAATTTCGATTACAAATCACACACATTAAGTTGTTTTGTGGTTTTTGTTTGGTGTTAAAAAAACTACATGAAAAATAATCCTTTATTTGTAGATAATATGTCCCTGTAAATATCATTAGTGTGAAAAGTAACAAAAGTTGTTGCTGTCATACTGCCCTGTAGCATTCATTTTACCTATAAATGGAGTCGAACATATTTTTAAATACACATTTGTAGTTTCACAAAAAATGTAGGCTGAAGCACATATCTCCAATGAGCCTGTGTTGATTTTCATTGTTCTTTTGTAAATTAAATAAAGGTTAAAGAGAATCAGCAAATTGTATATTAGTGATTGTATTGGGTTTTTCAAAACATCCAAACTTCTTTTGGAATCTGGCTTCTGTTTTAAATTATTATATGAATGTTTTTCATTTAGTATATTGATTTTTAAAGCTAATTTGAAATTGTAATTGTCCTTGCTTGCCATCATCTGTAAAATCCATTATCCTTTGACCTCTATCTCCTGTATCTGTGCTGCATATCCCAAGCTCCCATTCCCTTCGAACAAAGTCATGTTAACATTCAACAGTACACATCAGATTGCTGTCACGCTGGATCATGAGGCTCACATTGCCCCAATGGAGCTGGGATGCAGAACCGTAGCTACCTTGATCTAATTACTAGGCGGATCCTACAGGACTCAGAAGGAATCTTCATGCCTTATTCCTTTTCATAATGTTCTTGTACATAAAAGAGCTTTTCAAATTTGGTGTCATCATCCTGCACATACTCTGCATAGGAGGAAGATCTCCCGGAAATACAGTATGACATGAAAGAGAAAATGCCCTTTATAATCATAACTCCATCAGAGCAGGTGTCAGCTAGATGTCATCACTCCCCGCATTGGCACTCATCATTAAACTGATCACCCTGAATGCAGACCTCCAAAAATAGCATATTAAAATAAAGACGAAAATAGTTCAAGTAGATTTTTAAGAATACCTTTTCAAGGATAGTTCACAGAAAACTGAAAATTCTGTCATCATTGTTCCATGTTCCAAAACTGAAAAATAAATAAAATATATTGAAGAATTTTGTATATACTTCAGAATATCTTTTTGTGTTCAGTAGAAGAAAGATATTCCTAAAAGTTTAGAACGACTTGGGTGTGAGTAAACGGTGAGGAAATTCGTTTTTGGGGGGTGAACTGTACTAATGTTCTAGTTGTATACTTGTAAGTGTAAAATTTCAATAATACTTGGGACTACTTTGGCCTACTTTTTAGTTTATAAAAGCAATCATTTAAGTATGCCTGGTAAACTTTGAGTACAGTAACTACAGAATTGACGAAAAGAAACTTTTTTGACCAATGCCGGTACTGTTGACAAATTTTGAGATACTATTTACTGTGTATTTAGAAGTTTACTTACAAGTTATAGCCATTAAATATTGTCCATATAGTAGTTAATTTTCACCCATTCTGTAATTTACATTTTTTAAAGTTTGTACTTCAACTATACTACAAGTGAAATTATAGGCAAACTTTTGGGCATACAGTTTACTTGTTAAATTCTTTAAGAACTTTTTATTTTATGAAAGTACACTTTAAAGTGCTCACTGTGAACTAGTTTTGATACTGCAAGCATACTTGTACATTTTAAGTGAACTCAACATCATGATTACTGTTTACTAGATATTCTCATTATTTAACAATTTCCAGATGACAAAAAATAACTTCAAATATTTAGTATTTTTCAGTCAGTATAAGTGAAGTACGGTATATTTAAGTGTAATAAGAGTTATTTGGGGCCTCACGGTGGCGCAGTGGATAGCACGTTCGCCTCACAGCAAGAAGGTCGCTGGTTTGAGTCTCGGCTGGGTCAGTTGGCGTTTCTGTGTGGAGTTTGAATGTTCTCCCTGTGTTGGCGTGGGTTTCCTCCGGGTGCTCTGGTTTCCCCCACAAGTCCAAAGACATGTGGTATAGGTGAATTGGGTAAGCTAAATTGTCCGTAGTGTATGAGTGTGAATGGGTGTGTATGGATGTTTCCCAGAGATGGGTTGCAGCTGGAAGGGCATCCGCTGCGTAAAACATATGCTGGATAAGTTGACGGTTCATTCCGCTGTGGTGACCCCAGATTAATAAAGGGACTAAGCCAAAATGAAAATGATTGAATGAATAGTTATTTGCTGACATCAAGTTCTTAAGTCAGTCATTTGTTCATACATTTACTGTCCTGAATAACACATGATAGCTGATAGCATAAAATGAATGGGACCATTTAATTTCTGCACAGGAGGGTATATTTTAAAACAATGTGGAGGATGTTAAGAGGAGAAACTGTTAGATAAATTCAGCATTACTAGCCATGGTTGTCATAAGCTGTCAGATGTGGCTCTACCAAACTCATCGGCTCTCTGTAAAAGTCGCCCATCAGTGATATGAAAAACTGGTAAAAATCTGTTGAAATGAAAGCTGCGAAAGTCAGTGTTATTCCACAAAATACTGAAGTGTGAGCTCTTCCAAAGTTAAAACATTATTGTTGTGTTGTATAATAAGAAGGCTCTCACTTTGCGTTGTATAAATAAGAATGAATTCACGAGTATGACATTTTAAATTTATGTATTAAATTATTATATATTTTTTCCACTCTCCCCTCTATCTGTCGCTTCTGTCTCTTTCTCTCTTTTTTTCACATCTCCTTGTCTCTCGCACCATTTTCTAGGTCTCATGGGTGTGGGATATGGGGGCTCAGTGGTTAGCACTGTCGCCTCACAGCAAGAAGGTCAATGGTTCGAGTCCCGGCTGGGCCAGTTGGCGTTTCTGTGTGGAGATTGCATGTTCTCCGTGTTCACGTGGGTTTCCTCCGGGTGCTCCGGTTTCTCCCACTGTTCAAAGACATGAGCTATAGGTGAATTGAACAAACTAAATTGGTCATAGTGTATGTGTGTGAATGTAAGAGTGTATGGGTGTTTCCCAGTAATGGGTTGCGGCTGGAAGGGCATCCGCTGTGTAAAACATATGCTCGATAAGTTGGCTGTTCATTCCGCTGTGGCGATGAATAAAGGGACTGAGCCGAAGGAAAATGAATGAATGAATGAATGAATGTCAGTTCAATACTCAGAGAGATTTCTTTGAATAGTAACAATTTTAAAGGTGTATTTAATTTCCCCCACCCCAGAGCTGTATATTGATCTACAACAAATTAAAGAAAGCTTTGGTGATATCTGTCAGAGTTCTGTTATTTTGTTCGATGTGCTTCCCGTGTCATGTGCTTCCTTTGTTCTGTTTCCCATCGTCTTTAATGTTCATTAGTTTTACCTGTGTTCATCCCCTGTGTCTTATCAGTTAATCATGTTTCCCTGTGTATTTATACCCCCTAGTTTGTGTCCTTCGTGGTCCGGTATTGTATTGTCTCAGCCTCGATGTAATGTCTACGTGTCGAGTGTCCGGTCTCCTCCAGTGCCTGTATTTGTCGTAAGTGTTTGTTAAATAAATTTGTGTTTTGTTTACTCTCGTGTTCCTGTGCCTTCATGTACCTAATCGAGCGTGACAATATCTAAGCACAGTTTATAATTATTGTAATACTATTTATACATAAAACATAAAAACACAAACATTAAAGGTTGGGAAAAAACATTTATACAGCATAGTATTGCAATACATTCTACAACAATACTATAGCAATTATTAATAGATAATTTTTTTTAATCATACTATTTGGTTCAATAATAAAATACAATTAATTACAGTCCAGTTGACGATGTTGATTTCATATTTTTTGTTTTCTGGTGGGCGAGGTCACCTTCATATGCAGTTAGTTAGTAAAAGAAACATGGCGGCATTGAGGAAAGGTGCATTGAGGAATGGGGCAATCTCCCAGTTGCTTAGAAGCACAAACTTCGTTTTGTGTGTGTGTGTTTTTTTCTTCCATTTTTCTTCTATTGACCAAGCAGCAGGTCGCATCATACTGCAAATGTTTTTATTTTGGAATGCACAACAAATGCATTCATATTTAGTCAAAAGCTATTGATCCAAAATATATTCTGTACTTTGAAGAAGAAGATGAAGAAAAAAGAAAACCCACATACAAATCAATCAAGATGAAGACATTTCTGTACTTTGATGGTGCAAAACTGCCTCAAAAGGATTCCGCTTTATTGCTATGCATGCATTGCTCTAGTCATGAGTGGGTTTATATGGCTATACTGAACTAAGATGGTGGTTTTTTTATGTAATCCCTGCTGCTCAAAGTCCCCTCTCTGGAGACTCTGCATCTATTGAATCCATTAGTGGCCTCTGCTTTCAACATCAAACCCCAAATCTCTGATTAAACCACTGTACGCCTCAACAGACTTTCATCTCGGTATGCCGTTGACTGACACTGAATGACGGAGCAGGCATGTCTGTCTCCCACAAATAGTAACAAGTCGACATCCATCAACAATCCATGCTTAGGAAAGATGTGTTTGCAAGGTAGACCATGCTAATACTCAAGAGTTTTTTTTCTTAGGCTGGCTTGATATTTCAACATTCTCAGACTATTCTGACAGTCTTTGATGCATTTTTAATGCACTCCAAGGGATTCCATTATAACTTTTACCATTCAATGACAATTTTCCTTAGAGTATAATAATGTTCCTCTGCATACTTTAGAATGTTTGAATCTTCAGTATGGCTCAATGACAATAATAGTAAGATTTTGGTATACTGGTAAAATTTGGCAATAAAGTATATGTGGCCATGTTATGTTGTAAATACATGCCTAAATAGCTTTTTTTTTTTTTTTCAAAAGTAGTAATTAAAAGAGTTTTGACAGTATATTGGTTATAATTCTAAGGTTGGTTGTTAAGGGTATTGCGCATAGTTACACAGATGTGTACAGTGAAGTGATCATAACTATGTTTAATTGTACATAAAACATGACTATTAATCTGTCAGGATAAGGTACTGTATATGTTTCATGAAATTAAGTCAAATTGATTTTCCCTAATATTATAATATTAAAGGTGCCATAGAATGAAAAATCACATGGAAATGACATACCGTGAGCCTCAAACACCATTGTTTCCTCATTCTCATGTAAATTCCATGAATGTAAAATCCAGGTGATCAACAGACCAATCGGTCATTGACGTTCCTCATGGGATCATTTATTTGCATCTGGGACTCTTATTTTGAAAACAGGACAGGCATTAGCTCTGGGCTAAATCAATGCAACAGCATTTTATGTGTTTATAGATCATCAGAATGCAAAATCCAGAAACTATGGATTATAAGCCCCCCGAAGAGACATAGTAGCTGGTTAACTGTATCTTTTATTAGTTTAATATTGTGAAATTTGCCATCCACATTTGTAATTAAGTAACAAATGTGTATGAGACAACAGACACATGTAAGCTGCTGAATTGGTGTTTAATGCATGTTTTTGCATCGTTAATTAATCATAATTTATTCACACATCAAACTTTGTTATGAAATTACCCCCCAAAAACATATATAGTCATTATTCTCATAACTGAGACAGTGTAAAATTGTGACTGCGAATGCCATATGCCCCAGGAGCCTCTGAAATTATTTTAGTGGGAACACAGTTTTCCTGTCAAACTCTTTCAGACAGGTCAGCATCGGCATCAGTCATGGTGGACGAGTCCAGTTTCAACCCGAAACCCCAAATCCCTGTGCATAACCAATTGATCCCACGAGTGAGCTATAATCAGCCAGTCGTCGAGATAATTGAGTATGCCGATGCCCACGAGCCGAATAGGTGCTAGGGCACCCTCCGCGAGCTAGGTGAAAACCCGCGGAGACAGAGAGAGCCCAAAAGGGAGGACTTTGCACTGCCATGCTCGACCGTCAAATGCAAACCGAAGAAACTGCCGGTGGCTTGGAAGAATGGAGACATGAAAATATGCATCCTTCAGGTCTATTGCTGTAAACCAATCCTCAGGATGGACGCACTGGAGGATGCGCCTCTGCGTGAGTATTCTGAATGGCACCTTGTGAAGGCAGCGGTTCAGAATGTGCAGATCTAGGATTGGCTGTAACCCACTGCTCTTTTTGGGTACGATGAAGTACTGGCTTTAAAACCCGCTCCTCATCTCGGCTGGAAGGACGTGCTCGATTGCATTCTTTGCCAGGAGGACAGCAATTGTCTTGCGCAAGACAGGGGCAGACACAGGTCTGACTCTAGTAAAATACACGCCCGTGAACTTGGGAGGCCATTTGGTGAACTGAATCGTGTAGCCGAGTCTGATCGTGCGAATGAGCCATTGTGACAGGCTGGGCAGTGCTAACCAGGCTGGCAAAGTGCTTCCGCAAGTGGCATCATCAGCACGATTGTTGATGCACCAGCGGTGGGGCAGCATGGAATGGGAGAGCTCACCCCAGGAGCCGTGGGGTCC
The DNA here is from genome assembly GCA_903798125.1 of Danio choprae. NCBI lineage: Eukaryota > Metazoa > Chordata > Actinopteri > Cypriniformes > Danionidae > Danio > Danio choprae. The sequence goes on from CAIGQW010052771.1 coordinate 4,222,488, forward strand.
CGAGGAAGAGCAGGAGGCAAGAGATTCACTCTCACCTTTTTTCCAGGGTCCTGTGGGGGGGCTGGGAGTGTGAGAGAAGGGAGCCACCAATCCTGCGAGCTGGAAGGCATAGCACCACAGACTGTCAGTGTTTGGGCTGTCACATCTGGAGAAGGGGAAACATGCCCTTTTATTGAGAATTTGGAGGTGTTACTAGCCTGCCGATAGATGACCTAACTCATCGCACTCGACTGCTCCTTCACTGCAGTGAACTTCTGGGTAAATTGAACAAATGAACAGTGTCGTGAACAGGCTAGCCTGGGATATGGGTGCGTTACGAAAGCAGACTTTGTTAGGTCACGTATATCTGCCAGGTTTAGCCAGAGGTGGCGTTCCTGGACTAGCATAGACATTGCCCTTCCCAGGGTACGTGCAGCCGACTTAGTGGTACGGAGAGCATAGTCGGTTGCGGTGCGGAGCTCATACATCAAGCCTGGGTCAGAACCACTCTCGAGCAGCTGGGCCAAGGCTTGGTATCGCTGGTATGTGGCCATCGCATGCAGGGCAGAAGCAGCCTGGCTCGCAGCAGTGTAGGCTCTGGCTCCGAGGAACACAGACAACCTACACACTTTGGACGGGAGACGAAGCTGACCGTGCCAGAAAGAGGCGCCACGCAGGCAAAGATTGACCGCAATGACACGCTCGACCAGGGGAGTTGCCTCATACCCCCTGGCTGCTCCTCTGTCAATGGTGGTGAGGGCGGAAGCGCACGCAGATCGGGCAGAGAAAGCTGCCCTCCAGTTCTGCATGAGTTCACTGTGCACTTCCGGGAAGAAGGGGACGGGAGGCTTAGAACGCTTGGCTTTTTTCTTAGCCTCCACGTAGCACCCATTTACGTCGGTCCGGACGTGGGACTGGGGGATGAACCATCTTCAGACCCACTGTCAAAGCAGCACGGGAGGGAGGGAGCGGGTCCGCATCCTTGTCAGACAATGACAGCCCACCCTCCGATGCAGCGATGGACATCTGGTCCCCGGTGTCATTGAGTGAGTCACTTGAAGCTTGGATGGAGCGCGCTGAGGAGTAGGAGGTCCGCAAGCCCAAGGGCGGCGGATTGTCCCCCACTGTCTCCCTCAGATCTGCCCGAGTGCCAACCGACTTGCGGGGGAAAACAGGGGTGGTTTGACCTTTTGCAAAAGTGAGCCGCGATCATAGCTGCGCAACAGACAGCACTGCTCACGAGCACCGCATTAACAGGCTGGACCCCCAGACATGCAACACAGTGCTCGTGCCCATCATCCCGGGACAGGGAACACTTGCTGCTCGACCGTGTTGATCTTTTATGGAAACTTGCTCAGATAAACTCACCGCTCTTGAAGAACCAGACCAGAGAAACGCCCAGGGACAGGAGAATAAACCCAGTTCGACTGTCGCTGCTCGTGTTGTAGCACACTCTGGGACCGGGAGAAACAGCCTCTCAATAGCCGGCAGCTTTCTCTCACTCTCTCTCTCTCTCAAACGAATTCAGAGTTGAAGGCAGCAAAGGACTCTTTCAGTAGCATGAGTCTTCTGAAAGCAAAAAGGTGCTGAGCGAACGTGTGTCTGGCATTCTTATACACAACTAATTGTGATTGCTGCCAGCTGCGTACACTGGGCGCTGCCAATTCATTGGCATTTCAGTGAATCTTTTTATTACTCTTCAGATGATTGGCTTTCTCGCAAAATCCTTCCCATAGAGGAAGATTTCCCCTCCTGCTGGGGAACTATGGATCATAAAAGAAGATATTTTGAGAACTTTTTCAGCTGTTATCTTCATACAATAGTATTTGAAACAGTATTCGTCTATTTTTCTTTTATGTCCTGTAAAAGAAAGAAAGTTATGCACATTTCAAACAATAGGCTGAGTAAAAGATAAAAAAAACCTGACTGAAATATGGCTTTAATGATTACTTATATTAATGTGTAAACTATTAATGCTCAATGTTAGTCGTAAACAATTGTTTAAAATGCAACATAGGTCTGAAATGGGTGTGTTAAATATAGTATTGTAATGATTTTGACGGCCACCTGGCCACCGAGAAGGAGGCGGAGAACCGACGAATCTTTAAAAAAAGATATTTATTAATAAAAGGGACGGCAGCTTCTCACGGAGACTGCCGTCTAAAATAAAACATAACTGTCCAGGCCTGGACCTCTCTCAGCTTCCTCTGCCATCGTTCCTCCTCTTATAGTCCAGAGCTCCTTCTGTGGGATTCGAGGCCGGTGTGCGCTGCAGGTGTCTCCACTTACACCACGGCCTCATTCTGTTCCCACGGCTCTCGGACCCGCCCCCTCACCACAAGTATAATGTAAACTTTTAACACATTAAAAAAAAAAAAACTAATTAAATTTGCATGGTAAGTTGACAGGGCTGATACAAACAATACACTTTTGTATTAGACTTTGCTTTAAGACAGGTTACAAACAACCCAATGATGCTCAGAGATGAATTTTGAATGAAGATATGAAAAAGAAACTTTAAAGGCTTAGAAAAGAAGAGACCCAGCAGCATGAAAACATATTTCATCACTTGGTACACAACACAATAATGTAACAATCAGTGTATAATTTTTTTTTAACCCAAACAAATCATTCAGAGTAGAACTCCAGGCAACACAAACTCACTAAACAACTGTGTAAATAAGACTGGCAAAAAGTAACATTATTAAATATTCATGCCCCCACACATGCTGTGAACACCAGCACTGTAAAGTCAAGCTGACTTGACTTAATTCTATGCCTTTTTTATTTTTTTAAAAATCTGTATAAATACAAAAAAATCTGTATACTCTGTACTAAAAAAAATATTTTTTCTGCTTTGGAAACACATAAATGAAAACTCACTTTAACCAAAACAAACAGCCTTTAATGTTTACAAAGTTTGAGTTTTTATTTCTATATGCTTGCGTAATCATCTTGCAAATGCTTAAAATTTTCAAGTTTCATGTTCTAGAAAAGTACAAAATCTTTTTTCCAGCCTTTGTCATCGATTGTTTTTTTCTCTTTTAATTTTTATATGCAGTGATATTTGCTTTATCTCACATAAGTAGAGATAATTTGGTCCCGAATGTTAACTTTATTATTGGTATTGATATTAATATTTGATTTGTGAGAAATTGTTTCACTTGTAGAGCTTCTTACTATATTATTAACACAAGGAAGGCACAGTTGCAATAAATTAATATTTATTAACAAAAGAATAAACAATGATGACTAAAAACTACTAAATGCACAAAAAAATGAAAAGCATAAGAATGAATAATGAATGTGATAAAGTTGAAGGTTGTGATGAGTTACTCTGTTATCTTTTCTAAAGATAAGCTGCAGTCTAATAAGGCAGTCTAATAATAAAAAAATAATTGAAGAGATTTTGTTATTAATTGATATCAGTTACAGATATCTAATGAGAATTAGAATATCATAAACTGAAATACACTATGCCAAGGTTGCAAATCTGACATTTGTTCATTAACATATATATCCAGCGGGTAAAATTGAACACGTCCCAATTTTTTTCTCAGAAATCATATTAAGGATGCTGTTGACTTTTCCACCAAAGTAATTCATTCATACAAAGAAAACAAAACTAATTACTTTACAAATTAAGTTATGTGTGAAAAAATAAAAAGGCACACCAAAAAAGTATTGAACACATGAAGAAAGGATGCTGTAAAAAGGCATGGAAAGCCCAGTCAGCAGCTGAAATCTCTCAGTAATTAGAAAGCAGCCCTGACTCTCATCAGTGTAAATGAATATTAGTTGGTTCAGTCCCAACACCTATTGATGATAAAGATGAAACCAGGGTGGACATTTTAGAAAGACAATGATCCCAAACACAGCCAGGAAACTATCAGCTGGTTTCAGAAAATAAAATAAAGCTGCCCTGCCAATCACCTGACATGAATCCAATAGAAAATAAGAACTAAAGATCAAAATTGATAGAAGAGATTCATAGAACCGTCAAGATTTTTACACTTTATTGATGTAAGGGAAAAAATCATACCTGTGCGAGACTCCATTCTCCATCCAAGAGGATTCTGTCATTATTTTTTTTAAAAATTATACAAAGTGTTACGTAGATTTCAGTCATTCAGTACTGGCAGCACTACAACACTGTCGCCTCACAGCAAGAAGTTTGCTTGATCAAGTCCTGGCCGGGCCATTCTTTGTGGAGTTTGCATGTTCTCCCTGTGTTTGTTTGGGTTTTCTCTGGGTGCTCCAGATTCTATCACTAAACCCTTCTGAATTTCACTGTGGTTTTTATCTGTCATTAAGCTCTTTTAAATTTTTATAATTAACATATTTTATGTAGGTTATTTACATTCAGTTTTTGTGTAAATACGTCACCTTTAAGCAACTTCATAGTTTTATTGGTAACCGTTTACAGTATATCAACTGATGCAAATGGATACATTTGCATTTAGAACATCAAAACAACCAAGATAAGTACACTCAATAAGGTTTTAGAAATAGCCATTATGAAGGTGAAAAAAATGTCCCAGGAAATCAATTCCAGGGAGCAAATAATGAATGGAAAAGAACTTTTCTGATCCATCCATCTTCTCTCTGTTTGCTGGCGTGTCTGATGTTCTTGCACTTTTTGTCTGCTGTTGCATCATCCAGGTAGATGCTTAAGACTGGTGGGGGTTCAGAAGATTTCTTTGTGAAATGTTTGGAGTGTAAAAAAAGTGGGTCTATAAATGTACAGAATTATTATCGATAACAGAAGTACATGCAGATTGTGCTAAACATTTCTCTGGAAAAGTAGAAAAAAACGAAACAAAGGCCTGCACTTATCCCTCATGCTCTTTTGGAGTGTGAGAATGTGTATACCTCTTTTTGTTCTGGGACTTCATTAAACATGCCCTTTTTCAGCTGTCCTCACTCTCTCGCTCTTCTTTCCCTCTGTCTCTTTGTCTCTCGCCAACACTACCACAATGTGAAGTGCAGTTCTGAAAGCCTGTCATTGTCTCATACTGCACATCTTTAATGGAATCCTGCTGCGGCATCAAAGAATTGCGGCAACCTTCCCATCTCCAGCAATCCCCTTGACAGTGTTGTGAAAGTTCTGTCTGTGTAAAAAGGGGGTGGATGGGCATCGGCAAAGCTTTCTCAGCTCACGCTGTTTGTTGGAGTATTGTTATTCCAATAACAGGCTGAGTTTAAACTGTGAAAGGTGTAGATTATCTTTCTTCACAGTTTGGGAAGTGAAAAATTTAACCCAATAGTTTGCCCAAAAAGAAAAAGAAATCATTTGCTTTCATCATGCAGTTTCAAACACCTGTGACTTGAGCTCCCAGGAGAGCCAAAAGGAGAAACTTTGAGAAATATTTGTTCTTTTCCTCGTGACTACAATAAATGGGGCTTTCAAACTCAAAAACACCATAGAGGAATCATACAAATGATTTATATAATATGGACTTCTGTCTGGTTTTAGGTCAGACTGTCTGGTTTTGAAATATCAAGTTCTCTGGAGCAGATCTGAGGTGATAGTCTTTAGTCCTCAGTGCTATTTTTAACTTTTTCCGGTTTCCCCACAAGTCCAAAGACATGCGCTATAGGTGAATTGGATGAACTAATGGGTTGTAGCTGGAAGGGCCTCCACTGAGTAAAACATATGCGGGGATAGTTGGCACTTCATTCAGCTGTGGCGACCCCTGATAAATAAGGGACTAAGTCGAAGGAAAATTAATGACTGAAATATATGGCACATTTGTAAGTATTGTATTTAAGTGTTTGAATGTGAAAAGTGTTTGAAAGTGATTAAAAGTTCTTATTCTATTGTTTAAAAAAAAATCTATTCATAAATTTTAGTTTATTTATGCAAAAATTTTGTAATTATATTTATGACTCATATTTTTTATCCTTTTCATTACTGTTGACAAAACGATCATAATTTTTGTCGCACACATTAAATTCAGAATGATCTGCAAGCCCCAACTGAGATTTTATTTTTCCTTAGCTAATTACAACTGTAAGTGAGCTAGTATCTTGCAAGATGAGAAGAAAGACTACTCGCATATCAAAATTACAATAACCTAGTGACTTTTTCATATAATAAATGCTTATTCAGTAAATTCAGTACAACAGTTATAAACTAAGAAACAATAAGCATCCTCTCTGCATGACATGACTCTGTGTATCAGTTTGACTGAGAATGAAAATCTGGATATACCCAAGCATAGTTCAATTATCGTTATTAATAAATAATAATCGTTTAATGCACATTTGTGCATCGTGTCATATCTCTCAGCTCTTACTGTGATTTTTAGAGTGATTGGACTGCAGTTAACTTAATAAAACTCATCTGTTTATGCAGAGTTTGATATTAGTTCCTGCCAGTATTTTCATACTCATTAAACCCACAAAAAACAACTATAAATAAATATTTTTTACTTCTTTTATTTTTACATAAAATGTAATTAATATTTGCTTTGTTTAAATTATTATTAAGTGATACTTTAACCCATATTCTACTTAAAGTTGTTCAAAGCAGAGCAATCAGAGTTCTCTGATTAACAAGCTGTGTTTTATTCCTCAATGATTCAGTCTTTAGTATGAATAATGTGAGTCAATGATTCGAGTTATTTGAGCTGCAGTCGAAAGGCTGATTTGTAGTTGGTACCACCAAAAATAATATCAAATGTCATCCCATTCCAATGAAGCAAAAAAACAAACAAACAATAGACAAAGTTTTTTGGATTTGTTCCGACCAAAGAAGAGATTTAAAAGAATGAGAGAAACAGCATTGGTGTTTTTATTAAAATTCTACCATCAGTCTCTAAAATCCACTGATTAATGAATTGTTCCTTCGGACAAGTAGTTTACAAAGTGCAATCAGTCAGGCCCAGAATGCTCTGAAAGTAAAAGCCAAAACAAAAAGCATTGCCAGGAAAAATATTGTAAGGCATAACAACTAAGTCAAAACAGACAATTTCTCCTGTTGCCTTTTCAAACAAATGTTCTAATCAGAAGAGACCGAATAAACCTCCACCATTCCACCTCTCAAAGTACATTCAGGGTCTCCATGGAAACCGCAACCTGTGTAATGGCCTTCTAGACTTATGTTATATCATTATTGCTCTCGCCAGTAATCCCTCTGATATGACTGCAGCTCGGCTATTGATTGCTGGTGAACTTGGCTGTCAGTAAATCTATAGTTAAACGCCCAAGTAAATGCTCATATTTTACTGTTTGCTATTTAAACAACAATAATGTCTCAAATTAAGTAATGGCAATTAAGTTAAGCTTGTTTCTGTTGAGTTTTACTTTCAGGCTACATTTTGTTTTACAGTCAAATTTGCAAAAAAATGACTTGTGGTGAATCAATAACATGCATTATGAATAAATCAAGTTGTTGTTGTCACGGTTGCGGGGTGGGTAAAGGAGCGATGACTCAAATGCAGGGAAAATAATGGGTATTTATTAATAAAATAAAACAAAAAAGCAAAACAAACTACCCCGGGGGGGGGACATTAACAAAAAGACAAAAAACAAACTTGACTGGGCTGGCAGTCAGGGCTGGACATGACACGACATGGAGAAATACGACGACCAACTGGCACAGGACAGCAGACATGAGGAGAATATAAGCAGAAATAATTAACACACAAACAGGTGAACAGGATAAACTAATAATGGGTTAACAAGGAGGGTGGGACTAGACAATAGACGGGACAGCACATGACACAAACAAACAACACAAGCCATGTGCTCACACAAAACGAGACTAGAACACGCAGCCAATGAGAGAACTCATTAACCGTGTGTTCACATGACAAAGCATGCGGCGCATGTAAACATGCACCACGTGCTTAGCACAACACCAACAGAAGACTGAATGCAAGACACGAGTACACGATAAATAAAAACTCACCGTGCACTCACACATGCAACGTGCATGTTTCATCCCAGCGCCAACTGAAACAGAAAACAACTAGAGTGAGACGCTGAGAATGAAACACCACGCCTCAGACAGAACAAACACAAACACCAGGACAAAAGCGCGCATCCAGACCACGTGCGGACCTCACACGCCCACATTAAGCGGGAGTGAGCACGGTCCGTGCGCAACAAGGACGGCACTCATACAAAGACACAATGACAGAAAACGAGTGCTCGACCCGAGAAAACTCGAGCCGAGCACGACATACAGGACAAGACAGGACTAGTGTCTGGACTCTGCCACCAAAACATGAATTTGCAAGACCGGAGTGGCAGAACCCTGACACTAGCCCCCTCCCCCCCCAAAAGGGACGCCACCAAGGGAGGGCAAAACCAGGGAGGATCAGGAGGTTCACGGACCCTGGCAGACAGGAAGGGAAAGGCAGCAGGAACGGGGGTCCAGGCAGGAAACCAGGGAGGAGCAGGAGGAGCAGTCCAGGGCGGGACCGGCGGGACAGACCAGAGTGGGTTCAGCGGGTCAGGGACCCCGGCAGGGGGCCAGGGTGGAGCCGGAGGGACCATCCAGGGTGACCGAGGGACACACCAGGGAGGAGAAGGAGGGACGACCCAGGGAGGATTAGTCAGGGACAGCAAGGTAGGAGGCCTGTGGGGAGCCAGCTGGGCTAGAGGCCTGAGGGGAGCCGGCTGGGCAGGAGGCCTGAGGGGAGCCAGCAGGGCTAGGAGCCGGGCTGGGGCTGGCGGGGCTAGGAGCCGGGCTGGGGCCGGCAGGGCTAGGAGCCTGGGCGGCACAGGCTCTGAGTTGCGCTCTGGGGCTGGAGCGCTCGGAGTGGCAGAAGCCTGACAGTTGTGTGATGAATTTGCCCATTTTGGTGTTTTTCCATTCCAGTGCACTACTTTTGCATTGTTTTTAATGTGAACACACGCTTGACGTTGTGCATGACCATCACACTCATGTCTTTTGCCTTTCATACTTTTTCTTGTTAGTTTATTGTTGTTACGTGTGTCATCTCTTGTCTGCATTCTCAGCTTACCTTCTTTGCTCTGTCCAGTCCTGTCTCGTTCCACGTCTGCTTGTACGCTTTGATGAATGAACTGTGAGGTTTTGTTTCACCTGTTGCTCTGCCCAGACTGCCAGCACGTTGATGTTGAGTGTTCTCCATGTAGCTGTGGGCTAACCGGATCCTCCAGTCTTCCTCTCTGTACAGGCCGAGCTGGTGGCTTTTGTGTTTTTAGAAGATCCAGCTCTACGTTCTACTTATCAGTTCTGTTTTTGAACGGCAGACTGCCTATTTTTGACTTTGATACAATAAACTCTGTTAACCCGCTATTTGTCCAGCATTCTGTCCATAACAAGATTATTAGCATGTTCGGTTTAGGGTTATAGTTTGTAATAAAAAAAACTCACACGTAGTTGTAGTTATTAGTAGAATGTCTGTTAAAGGAGTCAGAAAAATAAAATGCAGTTATTAAACTGACAGTCTACTAATACCCAATGACTGCTGGTTAAAGTAGTTATAAAGTTACTTACAGTAAGTACAGTGTCTTAAGTAGGCTATCAAAATAAGCATTACCAGCTTTTCAATATTCAGTAAATTTGTCTAAATGTCTAAACATCCCCAAAGGCTCTAGAGTCATGCCTCCCCATATTATATGGCTGGCACGTATACATTTTTATACAAGCTTTAGCAAAAATTTGGAGACATATGGTCTGCTTTAATGATGCCTTTATGAATTTATACCTTTTTTTGAAACTCTATGTTGTTTCAATATTCTTCAAAATCCTACTCATTTTTATTGACTATTTTTCCCCACTAAAATGAAGACATCAATGTCCCATATTGTAGTTCAAAAGCATAAGTAAACAGAAAACATCCAAAAAGTAAACAGAAAAACATCCCACAAGGGCATGGGCAACATGGGCAACTCTTATATATAATGAAATATTAACATATTTCATTCATTCATTCATTTTCCTTTGGCTTTGTGCCTTTATTCATCAGGGGTCGCCACAGTGGAATGAGCCCCTGTGTCGTCATAATAAACAGATTTATACTATATATAATATGTTGCTGCACAATACAAAAACTGTTGGTATGTTTCTTTTTTAATTTTGAAAAATCTTGCATAGAAATTACAGCTTTGTCAAAATTACACCATTCGCAAGGAACTGCAAAAATGACTAAAATTGCTGTTTTATGCATGCACTACATGTAAATGTTGTATTATATTGGACAACTGCTTGCTAATCTCACAATAACCAAAAATTATATATATATATTTATAGCGGGGGCCTCACGGTGGCGCAGTGGATAGCACATTCGCCTCACAGCAAGAAGGTCGCTGGTTCGAGCCTCGGCTGGGTCAGTTGGCGTTTCTGTGTGGAGTTTGCATGTTCTCCCCGTGTTGGCGTGGGTTTCCTCTGGGTGCTCCGGTTTCCCCCCACAAGTCCAAAGACATGCGGTATAGGTGAATTGGGTAAGCTAAATTGTCCGTAGTGTATGAGTGTGAATGGGTGTGTATGGATGTTTCCCAGAGATGGGTTGCAGCTGGAAGGGCATCCGCTGCGTAAAACATCTGCTGGATAAGTTGGCGGTTCATTTCGCTGTGGCGACCCCAGATTAATAAAGGGACTAAGCCGAAATGAAAATGAATGAATAATATATATAGTGTGCAAGATATATCATCAAGATGGACTGAGACACATGTCAGTGATGTATCCTGGGGTCACTGGGTGTTCTGGGTGTTTCAACATCAGACACCCTCGTCCAGGTGACCCAGCTGAGGTTGATCAGACCCCAGCTTGCGTCCCAGTAGCTATCTCTCATGGCTCAGCCCTTTTTATCCATAGCCATCTTGTGGCTTTTTCTGCAGCTTCACAAACGGACGTAATGGCCCATAATTATGTCTGGTCACAGTCATGTTGTAACTATGTGCTGTGGGAACTTTAACTGCTTCCCCAGGTCGACTTGCAACTGCCAGTCAGGGGCTGAGTGGAGGAGGCTCGACCTTGTCCTTTGCAGTTGGCAGGGTTCCTCCCCAGTTTTCAAAAAGCCAATCCTCCTTTTTGGGTCATATAGATTGGCAGAAATGTACAAATGTCCAGGGTACTGTACATATTTCTCGGTTCTTAAAAATGTAACCCTGGGCACATATTTCCTTGGTTGCTTTTATTTATATTTTTGCTGTAATTTGCATTAAGCCAGAAAATATATCACTTCAAACTTTTAAAAATGTCAATAACATTTTTTTGCAACATTCAAATTTGTTGGGAGAAAGGTCATGGTGCCATAAAGTAATTCAAAAACATTAATCACAAAATATGGAATATTGGTAATTCACAGATTTTTTTTTTTTTACCTGTGCATGAAAATCCCTAAAGTTACAAAATCAGTATTCTGAAATGCTATTGCACACGCTCAACGATTGTGCTTCTTAATATATGAGAGTAATTTCTCTTATTAAAATGATTGGGCCTCCATATTAGAATTAAGAATTCTGCCTTCTAGCTCTAATTTGTATGTTAATACGTTCATGTGTTTTGTATAATGAATTAAATCGGCTTCCAATCCAGCTCATTAGTTATTACATTTCTGCTTTTTGTGATAAGAACCAGCATATTTTCCATCCCCCCAGGGTAGGGGAACAGTGCGGTCCAGCAGAGACTGATATAGAGATCTTCTTTCAGCTTTGCCTGAGGTAAAGTTTCACGTCCCTGGGGGCCGACACAATGTTTTGACCCACAGCTTGTTCTTTTTTTGCTCTAAATCCACTTGATAATAATGTTTTTACCTGCGGCTCCGGTGGCACTGCAAGCTTTAACCTCTCAAAACATAAGCACACACATGTCACAGCCTGTCTGGCCCTTAGACAGTAGTACAAAGTCAGAGTGAATCAGCTTCTTCTCTTTAATTATAGTCCTCCGCTGACTACGCTTGATTCTGTGAGCTGGCTCAGTAAATATTTTTATTTCTTCCTTTGCAAAAAGAATTTTGAGAAAAGATGCTTAAGGGCAGCTCAAACCGTGTGCTGGTGTGTGAAAAGCACATGCAGTGCATCTTCAGTGACCGACTGACTGTTTGACCTGACTGTGAGTTCCTGCGGTCCATGCTTTACAGTTGTGTGACCTGACATTTTCCCCTTTACTAATGGATGCAGGGATATAAAACGGATACAGAACCTAGATAAATAGTAAAAAAAGGCTTACATTTTGTTCTGTTTGTCACAAAAAAGTGTTTTATGACTGCAGAATATTTGTAATTTTTTTTAATATATATATATTTGAAAGGTTTTTGACTCTTCTAAAGCATAAAAATACAATAATATGTTTGCAGATATTGAAACATGCTAAGTGAACATTCTTGTTTATCTAAAAAACAATGCTAAAGTCAGTTATTCTGATTTGAAGTTACGTGCCGGAATGGCCGTCTTTGTTTTGGTTCTTTTAACCAGCCCACTGCCACTTTAGCCAATTATATTTCAGCACCCTGGGTTACCTTCATGGAAAACAGCATATTTGATTCATTCAGTCAGGAAGGTTCTTAAAGCATGTGCATGAGCATGAGCGACTGAAAATGTAACCTCCGATGGACAGTAGCAGATTCAGAGTTCCACATGAGGTGGTTATTAATTAGCATATAATATAAATATTATAAACGTAAACATTAGGTAGGGCATCACGGTGGCGCAGTGGGTAGCATGATCGCCTCACAGCACGAAGGCCGCTGGTTCGACCCTCGGCCGGGTCCGTTGGGATTTCTGTGTGGAGTTTGCATGTTCTCTCCGTGAAACCGTGGGTTTCCTCCGGGTGCTCCAGTTTCCCCCACAGTCCAAAGACATGCAGTATAGGTGAATTGGGTAAGCTAAAAAATTGTCTGTAGTGTATGTGTGTGAATGAGTGTGTATGGTTTCCCAGTGATGGTTTGCAGCTGGAATGGAATCCGCTGCGTTAAACATATGCTGGATAAGTTGGCGGTTCATTCCGCTGTGGCGACCCCAGATTAATAAAGGGACTAAGCCGGAAAGAAAATGAATGAATGAATAAACATTAGGTGAGCAGGTTACCTAATGCCCTCCAGCAAAATGGTAAAGTTTACAATCTAATTTATACCTCTTTAACATTATTATATGTACATTTAAATAATACCTGTAGTATTAAATAAAAATCAAAAGGTATTTACAAAGTCATCCCGCAAATCGACAGACAGGAATAGTTGCTAAATGCATTGAGGAATCATGCGTGGGTCACACTTTACAATAAGGATTCATTAGTTAATAGGTAATGTATTTACTAACTAAGCAAGTCTTGTTAAGATTAGTTAATGCACTGAGTTTACAAGAACTAACAATGAACAACTTCATTAACAACAATGAATAAATATTTAAAAAAAATGATTTGTTCATTGTTTGTTCATATTGGTAAATACATTAACTAATACAACCTTATTGTAAAGCGTTATCCATGTGTGAATATTAAAACAAAGCGTACCTTATACACTGTAAAATGCGAGAAGTTGACTTTACTTAAAAAAAGGAGTAAACCTGTTGCTTTTAAAGCAATTAGCCTGTTGCCTTAAAATGATTATTTAAATGAACTATGTGCATGATTTTATGACTTATCAACTTATGAAACAAGTTCGGTACAACACGAAAAGCATAGCTCACAATGTGCTATTTTTAATAATCCTAAATGATTGTAGTCAATTCTAAGGAACAAAACATGTTTGTTTCAAGAAAACAGACTTTGATACTTATTTAACAAAACAGTATGATACAATGTTTTGCACAAGGATATAAAAAAATAATGGTTAGATTTGGCCTGGTGAATAATTTGGATGACTTTTCAATTAAACTTTCTAGAAAAAAGCAAAAACAAATCACCTGTTGTATGCACCAATTTGTGATGATATATATGCATATATTAGTAAAGATCTCAAAAAACACAGCACAATTATGGAGGAAAAATGTAAAGCACTGTTTAATATGGGATCTCTTTTTTTTATTTGGGAAAGAAATTTACAAGATTATTACATTAGTACGTGACGATACAACTACATCGAAATGCATAAAAAAGTAGATATTGTCTAAAGAATTCGATAAAGTAGCTATTTACCTATTTAGGAATTTGAAATTAGACATTTTATTTCTTGTCATTCAGCCAATGTGATATATTTACTTTCCTGCCCCTGTGGTCTTCAATATGTAAGGAAGACCAATCAGCAATTAAGATATTGTAACAGTAAACACAGAAGAGTTGGCATTTCGTGGAACAAATATGGTACTTCCATTGCGTCACCTTATGGAATGTAAATTATTGCAAACTGAAAGTAAATTAATTTTCCACTGTACAACAAAATAGTTTAAATGAGAATTTCAATCTGTCAAGTTTTTTTTTTGATAATCATGATTTTTTTATATTGTTACTTGTCTCCCCTGCATACAGGTTATTGGTTAATGATGTAAATGGTCAGTTACTGAATCAATGAATGATTAAACACACACATGAAATGAATATAAATTAACCTGTCTCAACGGCATGAAAATAAGATTGCTAGTAAGTAATCCTTTTTACAATACACTGCAAAAGGATTTCAAGATGAGTTTATTTTATTGCTTTCTGATGGATTATATTATTAACTTGAAATAATGTTAAATGGGATTAGAATGAAGCACAAGATTCTCCTTTTATCAAATTTCATTTAAAACAATCTAGCATTGGGCCTCACGGTGGCACAGTGGGTAGCACGATCGCCTCACAGCATGAAGGTTGCTGGTTCAAGCCTCGGCTGGGTCAGTTGGCATTTCTGTGTGGAGTTTGCATGTTCTCCCCGTGTTGGCGTGGGTTTCCTCCAGGTGCTCCGGCTTCCCCCACAAGTCCAAAAACATGCGGTATAGGTGAATTGGGTAAGCTAAATTGTCCGTAGTGAATGTGTGTGTATAGATGTTTCCCAGTGATGGGTTGTGGCTGGAAGGGCATCCGCTGCATAAAACATCTGCTGGATAAGTTGGCGGTTCATTCCGCTGTGGCGACCCCAGATTAATAAAGGGACTAAGCCGAAATGAAAATGAATGAATATAGCATATGAAAAAAATATGAAGCGAACACGTCATCGTTTTACTTGTCATTTTTTTTTAAGACAGACACTTCACAGAAAATCCCCCATCTCCTATTCAATATTAAGAATATCCATCCATTATTCATGAACCTGGCTCTGTCCAGCTGATGTTTTTCCAAAAACAACAAAATAATCAATAAGAGGAAATCGACAGATTATCAAATATACTGAGTGAACCCCTTGTATAGTGCATTAAAGGGATAGTTCACAAAAATGTGCACTATTTACTTACTCTCAAATAGTTACAAAACCACAATGAGTTTTTTCTCTTGAATACAAAATAAGATAATTGAAGAATCATTGAACAATTGACTTCCATATGAGGACAAACACTATGGAAGTCAACATTTACAGATTTCCAGCTTTCTTCAAAATATCTTCTTATGTGTTTAATAGAAGAAAGAAACTAACAATTTCTGAAACCATATAAGGGTGGGTAAATGATGACAGAATTTAAAGTTTTGTGTGAACTGTCCTTTTAAGAATATATGTTTACTCTCACTTTAGATAAAGTCCTAATAATGTTGCCCAGACATAATTCTTATCCGTATAGCCCTTTATTTAATATTGAAAACATCACAGAATTATGAAATGTACAAAGGTCGAAGTCATAAACAGCGACAAGTCAGATTTAGCACTGGCTGATTTTCTGAACAGAATAAACAAACACCTTAAACTAGACACTATAGAAGCATTTGTGTGCATTACAACTTGCAGGGAGCAGATGTGAGGTCCTCTGATTAAAGATGCTCCAGAATCTCAATCGATTTTTTGGCTTGTTAATGTAGATTATCCTGTGTTTTTTGTGGATACTCTTCCATTCTAGTGCATGGCATCAGTGCTAGCCAGTACTGCATTTTGTCTGCTGGTACATCTGTGTCTTCAATATCTCTGGCCTCTGTCAACCTTCTGTTTACCGACTTTGTAATATAAAATGATTGCAGTGCAGTTTGTGTGCAAGTCCTGAACAAAATACGGTTCTGATTAATGGCCAGGCGATCTGTGCATCTCTCTTTCAAATCCGTATGACTTATTTGTTTTCCTGTAGAACACAAAGATATTTTGAAAATTATTTTTCTGTCTATACTTTAATTGTACGGACAAAAAACAGGAAAACATTCTTCAAAAAAAATGCTCTTTGTGTTCTAAAATAGTATCAGAAAATTGCACAGTTTTTCTGCTTTTTAATACTCATACCGGCTCGTCTGGGACCAACAATTATGGCAATTTTAAAGTCCTTTTCTTCAAATTTCTCTTTTGCTTCAAAGTTTCTCATTTTGAACTTCAATGCTCATACCCCGTCTAAAGCAGACTAACCTCAGCCAGTGCTTCTGGCATCTGACCCTCATGTATCTATAGTTGATAAACATGGTATACAGCTCATCTTGTGTACCCAGCCGGCACACTGATATCAAAATGACATCTAAAACATGTCAAAAATAGATTTGATGTCAATCTAACATTGGGCTTCAAAAAATTTATCACAGAACTGCCTTGATTTTGACGTGTTTTTGATGCCAAAGTTAGACGTCAATTTGATGTCATTTTGACATCATGGTTGCTTACATTAATTGTAGGGATACAAAATCCAGTGTAAATTTGCAATTGAAGCTTTCAGATAAATAACAATATTCTTATATTATAATACCTTTTGTCTCATTTTGGTGTCAATGTGCGAATGTCAAAAGGACGTTAAGGTTTGACATTAAACCAATTAGCATTTTTGTTGTTTTTCTAACATCAATGTCAATGTGATGTCTTTTTGACATCAAGTTGGATTTTGGAAATCTATATATATATATATATATATATATATATATATATATATAT
>CAIGQW010052771.1:4239452-4250045 GCA_903798125.1 Danio choprae
TATATATATATATATATATATATATATATATATATATATATATATAGTTTTATTATAAATATGCGTTTGTTAAGAATATATACCTACAGTGAAAACGATTATATTGTGTATATTTACCGAATGCCTTAACCACACTTTTTTTGTAGCAAGTAATTAAGATTGTTTGAAACAAATTGAAAAAGGTCTTTATATATTTTTTCATTGTATTGTTAATAAATATACAGGTGGGTAAAAAAGAAACTAGGCAACATTTATTGGCTGTATAAGTTGTATCACTGGAGAATGATAAAAACTAGTAAGATAGTAAATAGGATTTCATTTATTTCCTCTTTGATAATACAGGCAGTGGTATAAAATTAAATTGGCCATAGTGTATGTGTGTTAATGAGTGTGTATGGATGTTTCTCAGTACTGGGTTGCAGCTGGAAGGGCATCCGCTGTGTAAAACATATGCTGGATAAGTTGGCGGTTTCAACCCCTGATGAATAAAGGGACTAAGCCGAAGGGGAATGAATGAATGAATTGAAGGTGAATTTATGATTCAGGAAGCAGAGAATCAAAAATAGGCAGAGGAGTCTTTAAGGTAATATTTTTGAGACTAAACGTCTCCAAATACACATACAAACATTATTATTTTTAGATAACTTGATGTAATTTGTGTTATTATTATTAAAAATGCTTCCTTTGAAGTTTGTGAGGATGCAAAATGTACCCACAATTCTAGAATCAGTAACGCTACAATGAGGTTAACATGACATGAGACTGCAGTAGCCATAGCAACAAAGTTGAAAAATGACAAAAAAGTATTACTGATGTGTATCTCTTAGTTTTTATAAAGACATCTATTATCTATCTCTTTCTTCTGCTGGAAGTAACGAGATTTGAAACTATGCCTTCAGTGTTGTAGTAATTTTTCGATTGTTAAGTGTGTGTCTGTGCTTCACATCTCTTTTCACCCTGAACACAGCTGAATGATTCACTCAGACAGCTTTCTTGGAAACTCAGCAGAGCTGTTTTTTGAATTGCTGATCATTCTGTGTACAAGCCGTTGCTTTAGATAAGGAATGATGTGTTGACCTTGAAGACTGAAATGTGATTCTAAATCTTGACGTCTTCCTTGTTTTCTTTTCTGCCACTCTTTCCCTCATCCTCATTGTTGTCTGAAAGTTGATAGTGGTGAAAAACACAATTACGTTCAGAATCACTTTAAGAGTTGGATTCAGTGTTATTTTGTTTATAGAATGACTGAATCTTAACATCAGCACAGGTGTGTAGCTGAAGTATGAGGATTACTGAGGACATCTGCGGTGCGATCAAGGTCATTCAAGCCTGCAGTCTAACGCTGTCTGATTGATTGTGACTGACTGTCAGGATTGCTGGCTCTAGTGGTATATTGACAGGGGAATTCGCAAGGAACTGATTGCACTGTTTATTTGTGTGCCCTGTTTGTTGTATGTTCTTTGAGTGCCATGCATTACCGGGGCTGAAGATACACCATCTGAATTGGTTCTTTAAAAAGTATACATCGTCAATTCACCAGTATTTGCTGGATGTATACGATTCATGTTGTGGTCTTTAAAATATGTAAATTGTCATGGTCAGGTAAAACAAAGATAACATGGGATTATCTCTGTTCATGTGGATATGCGTAATTAATAGAAATGTATTATGCGTGAAGTTTATATCAGTTAGGCTAGTAGTTTTTCTCTGTAATAATATCAAAATTTAAATTGAGAATTGTCAAATTTACAATTTATAATTTTTTTGCAACATTCATTCATTCATTTTCCTTCGGCTTAGTCCCTTTATTCATCAGGGGTCAGCACAGTGGAATGAACCGCAAACTTATCCAGCATATGTTTTACTCAGTGGATGCCCTTCCAGCTGCAACCCAGTACTGGGAAACACCCATACACAATGGCCAATTTCTTTCATTCATTTTCATTTCGGCTTAGTCCCTTTATTAATCTGGGGTCGCCACAGCGGAATGAACTGCCAACTTATCCAGCATATGTTTTACGCAGCGGATGCCCTTCCAGCTGCAACCCATCTCTGGGAAACATCCATACACACTCATTCACACACATACACTTCGGACAATTTAGCTTACCCAATTCACCTATACCGCATGTCTTTGGAGTTGTGGGGGAAACCGGAGCACCCGGAGGAAACCCACGCTAACACGGGGAGAACATGCAAACTCCACACAGAAACGCCAACTGACCCAGCCGAGGCTCGATCCAGCGACCTTCTTGCTGTGAAGCGAACGTGCTATCCACTGCGCCACCATGAGGCCCACAATGGCCAATTTACTTTATTCAATTCACCTGTACTGCATGTCTTTGGACTGTGGGGGAAACCAGAGCACCTGGAGGAAACCCACGCGAACACAGGCAGAACAAGCAAACTCCACACAGAAGTGCCAACTGACCCAGCCGGAACTCGAACCAGCAACCTTCTTGCTGTGAGGCCACAGTGCTAACCACTGAGCCACTGTGTCTCCCCTTTTTGCAACATATCACATAAAAGTTTGACATTCCAGTATCATGGCAGCAGTTTCATTATGCGTTAAGCAGTTTTAATATATCTGATTGTATTGTGTAACTATATGCAAACTAATGTTTACTGTATGAATGTGTTCAGCTTTATATAAACATAAAATGTGTTAAGTAAGGGATAATCAACAGATTGCCATGCGTTAAAGCATTTTAAATGCATGACAGAGAGGCAAAGAATGACACGGGCATATCTAATAGCTCATATAACGTGTTAACTACTTCATACTTGATCATATTTGAGTTGGTTAATCCCCATCAGCTCCTTGGTGAAACTCAAACAACCATGCAAATGTGTTTTACATTAGACAAAAAAAAGTTAAACAGCGGTCAGTAACATCTACTCTTTTTAAGTCCATTATTTGTACTGTGAAGTCAGGCATGTGAATAATGGTGGTACTAAAAAATAACCACGGTTTTACGGAATAATATAAATAATGGAAATCACATGTAAACAGGATTGAAGAGCTTTGCTTCTGACATGTAAACATATTGCCATTTAACCTCTCTGATTATTGGAGATAATCGCACATGTAACACACATGTAAACTTAGTTACTGCCTTATTGTGCAGCAAGGCAACAAGCCAGCTGCCTTTCGGTTGCAGCCATAGTGCTTTATATAAATCCCCAAATATTTATGTTTTATAATGAACTGCTGACTTTCACAATCTATGATGAACCCATTGTTTGATGCTCCAAAGTATGACAGTAATCCAGAATGACTATTTCTCCTCATTTAGCACCAGACTAGACTAGACTGCAGGTTCATCACTGTTTAGTGAATAATTAACTGACTGACCACTGTTATGACCTCTACTGTTATTATGGTGACCAGATTTCTGAGATTCAAACCAGGGACATTTTCTCATTCAGTGGTCACAATAACATTGAAATCTCACTTATAATTACTTCTGAGTTTAAAATGGGGAAGATAAATTCATTCTTTTTCTTTTTGGCTTAGTCCCTTTATTAATCAAGGGTGGCCACAGCGGAATGAACCGCCAACTTATCCAGCATATGTTTTACACAGCGGATGCCCTTCCAGCTGCAACCCATCGCTGGGAAACACCCATACACTCTCATTCACACACATACACTACAGACAATTTAGCTTACCCAATTCACCTATAGCACATGTCTTTGGACTTGTGGGGGAAACTGAAGCGGGGATGATACATTTTGGGCATTTTTTATTTTTAGTTGAAACAGCTTCAGTTGGAAATAATACAACAAAAATTGGGACTGTCCCTGGAAAACAGGAACATCTGGTCACTGTCCCTTAAATATTTAACATCTATTGCAGTAGGAATGTATATAACACTACTAAAACTGTATATACAGATTTTTAGATATACAAAACTGTATAGGCCTCACAGTGGCGCAGTGGGTAGCACGTTCGCCTCACAGCAAGAAGGTCGTTGATTGCTGGTTCGAGCCTCGGCTGGGTCAGTTGGCGTTTCTGTGTGGAGTTTGCATGTTCTCCCTGTGTTGGCGTGGGTTTCCTCCGGGTGCTCCGGTTTCCCCCACAAGTCCAAAGACATGCGCTATAGGTGAGTTGGGTAAGCTAAATTGTCCGTAGTGCATGAGTGTGAATGGGTGTGTATGAATGTTTCCCAGAGATGGGTTGCAGCTGGAAGGGCATCCGCTGCATAAAACATATGCTGGATAAGTTGGCGGTTCATTCCGCTGTGGCGACCCCAGATTAATAAAGGGACTAAGCCGAAATGAAAAATGAAATGAAAACTGTATATACAAATCTCCCAAATGTCCAACTGCTTGCACAATTTCACAACTATGCCTGCCTGGAAAAACTCGAACATGATCCGTGACCTCATGCTGAAAATCTTGAGCTTTAGCAGGTGTTTGTGGGAGATTATATTCACCTGCCATCTGCTCTGTGGATACACATTTCATCCCTCATGCTTTAAAACCTCAATGACTTTCAGAGATATCTGATCAGATATATCAAATGTATTATCTGTAAATCACCATCTCATACAGTTCGCTAGATGCTGTATTAAAACCTTAAGACATTATGTAAAGAGAGAGATAGTTATTCAGATATAATAACAACCACATCTCAATTTTAGGGAGTAACTAACTAAAAGCAAGGATGGCACTAGCTTAACTATATTTTATAAGCCCTGACAGTTTGCTGTTTTCAAAACTATGTAGCTTTTCCAGTAATGAGCTACTTTTTACACACGGTTGCTATATTGCTAGTTTTGTTTCACTGTATTGCACAAAACAGCTTTACAGCTGAGTGAGCTGAGGTAATAAGCAAACACACTCTCTTAAATTCACTCTGTCTTCTTTCTTAAATAAAAACACTAGTATGTCCGATTTAGTTTCATGTCAGTTTATTCAAATTCATTTATGGATTGCTCACCAAAGCTGCATTTATTTTATAAAATAAAACAATAAAAACAGCTATATTGTGATGCACATAAAATACATTCACATTGTGAACATTAAAGTGTGACAAACATACAAAAAATAAGACACCAGTAAGGGGGCAAATGCAAAAAAGTTTGCCCCTTAACTGCTTTTTTTTTTTTTTCACACTTTAAGGTTTTAGATCATCAATTTTTTTTAATATTAGTCAAAGATAACACAAGTAAACATATCATTTAGTTTTGAAATTATGGTTTTATTATTAAGCAAAAACAAAATACAAAACTGCATAGCCCTGCGTGAAAATGAGTTTGCACCTAAACATAATAACTGGTTGGGCCACCCTTAGCAGCAACAACTGCAATCAAGTGTTTGCAATGTCTTGCAGGGAATGTCTGTTACAGGACGGTGAATGAACTTTGGTCCATTCATCTCTCTAGAATTGTTGTAATTCAGCCACATTGGAGGGTTTGAGCATGAACCCCCTTTTTCTTAGGTCATGGCACAGTATCTTAATTGGATTTAGGTCAGGACTCCACTCCAAAGTCTTCATTTTTTTTTTTCCCCAACATTCAGAAGTGGACTTGCAGGTGTGCTTTAACCCAAATTCACTTCAGCTTGAGGTTACTAACAGATGACCATACACAGCAGAATTCAGGGTTCCATATATCACAGAAAGTCTTCCAGATTCTGAAACAGAAAAATGACTCCAGACTATCACATTAACAAAACCACATTTTACTACAGGTATGGTGTTCTTTTTTTCTGAAATGCTGTTACTATTACACCACACACAATGGAACACAAACCTTCCAAAAATATTTTGTCTTATCAATTAACAGAGCATTTTCCAAAAAAGTCTTGAGATCATCAAGATGTTTTCTGGCTAAACTGAGACGATCCTTTATGTTCTTTTTGCTCAGCAGTGGTTTTCCTCTTGGTGCTCTGCCATGCAAACCCTTTTTTCCCCAGCCTCTTTCTTATAGTGAAGTCGTGAACACTCACCTTAACTGAGGCCTGCAGTTCTTTGGATGTTGTTTTGGGTCTTGTACTTGCCACTTGTAGATAATGGTTCTCACAATGATTCGCTGTTTTTCTACACATGGCTATGTAATTTTCTACTTTGTTTTCTCTTTGTAATAAAAACCGTCATTTGAAACCTGTATGATGTGTTTACTTGTGTTATATTTGACTAAAATTTAAATTAGTTTGATCTAAAAAACATTAAAGTGACAATCATGCAAAAAACAACAAATCTGTGTGTGTAAACTTCAGTCCTAAAATGTTTTCACAACAATAATAGTTTAACTTGTAAACTTTTTTTTTCCTTTTTGTAATCCCCCCAGAAAAAAAACAGGACAGAAACTAACAAGCACTTTTGGTCTTTGGTTATATTAATGTTGAAGAGCAAGAATGTTTCCCTGTGGGGAGAACTCCAGACGCAAAATCAGTAGATAACATAAAGAAATTTCTTGTTGAAAATGCCTTTAAGGGTCCTCTGAGAATAACAGTCATTAGTAGTGGTGCTATACTGCAGTTGATAAAGGGAAAAAAGGGGAAAATAACTGTTGCTTCCAGTAATATGGCCATTAGATTTTGCTGAGAAAAAATCCTCACTTAAAAAAAAAAACTGTCAAAGTCCTGCAAAGATTCAACAAAACCACACAATATTTAAAGTCTCCACTGACAGAATCAAAAAGAGAGTGCTGAAAAAAGTCTGACAGTGAATGAACACAAAAATTGTGTATGCCACGTGATGTTTCATTAAACACACATATTTCATTCTTGAAAAGAAATCACAAAGCTGTCATGAGATTAATGGGGATTTCAGAATTTCACTTTTTATGTGCCCGCATTTCTCATCCGTCTTCAGTGCAGATTTACCCACATGCAGGGCGACAAGGACAGAGAGATGCTGATGGCAAACCAACCCCTCTGTCAATTAAAAATGCATAAAAGTCCTGAATGACTCACAAGGGAAAGTTGAAAGGAGGACATTGATTTCTTGTGACTCTCTTGCATGAATTTCATGCCCCATCAAACACATCATATACAACTTTCATGTACAATGGAGGCTGGAGAATAAGGTATTGTAATGTTCTTAGTCATGGTTATTGCAGTAATGGCCTGTCTGAAAGCCTCTCAAGTTATGCTGACCTTACCCTATATGAATGTTTCTTTGCTTTTCATGTGCACAATAGAAAATAACCATAGTTGTGTAGTAGTAATGTAATTTCCATAGTCATTTTGTAATTTGGCATTATATTACTGGCCAGAAGTTTGTGATCAGTAATATTTTTGAACGAAATCTCTTATGCTTATTGGGGCTGCCTTCATTTGGTCAAAAATACAATAGAACTGTGATATTGTGAAATAAATAGATTATAATTTGTTTATAAATGTATTGCTTTAGTGATTCAATCATTGAAGCTTTAGAAACACATGATTATTATAAATGCTAGAACTGTTGTGCTGCTTTATATTGTTACATATACAGTTAAAGAGTTATTTTAAATAGGAGTAATATAAAAAATATCTAGTTATCTAGTTTCCTAGTAGGAAGTTAGATTGAACATTCTCATATATACATATTTAGTTTTTTAGATGGGTAAACTTTTTTCTTATTTTATTCCTTCCCTCCCCACCATGTACTTAGCTTTAACTTATAGTTACCATCATATTTATTTACAGTATATAAATAAACATTTGGTTCATACTGTATGTTTTTTTTGAACAGTGAAATTTGAGTTTATTTGACTGAAATATCTGCATCACCAGCTGTGAATGTTTTATGTTTACCAATAAAATTGATGTTATATTTTGTTTAAAATCTAATAACTATATTTAGATTGTAATAAGACACAGACTAGGGCATTACACATTCTTTGTGATTCCCTAACTCTAATCCTAACACAACAAACTTATTAAGTGGAAAATAGGACATTTCTGATAGCACATTTTTTTCAGTTAATAGTATATTTTGCTGTGTGCAAAGGTGCAGCGTTTTTTCATGTTTGTTTTCTGCATGTGTTTTTGTTAAGTGGTTTTTAAAGCAGTTTTCCCAAACATATTGCCCTTACTGGTAGGTGCTTTAAAATTCTTTTGATCATAAATTGGCATTTATTTTGCCTAATCAAGTATGTTAGCTTTTCCCAAATATTAGTATTTTGTAATAAGTATTTCAAAGTTAACTGGATGGTCTAATAATCTAATAATGCTGATATTCCCCACAAAACTGTTCAACAAGGATTTGATTAGAGCTACAAACATGGATAAAATGATTTAAAAATTCATTCATTCATTCATTTTCTTTTCAGCTTAGTCCCTTTATTAATGTGGGGTCGCCACAGCGGAATGAACCGCCAACTTGTCCAGCATATGTTTTACGCAGCGGATGCCCTTCCAGCTGCAACCCATCTCTGGGAAACATCCATACACACCCATTCACACTCATACACTACGGACAATTTAGCTTACCCAATTCACCTATACCGCATGTTTTTTAGACTTGTGGGGGAAACCGGAGCACCCGGAGGAAACCCACGCCAACACGGGGAGAACATGCAAACTCCACACAGAAACGCCAACTGACCCAGCCGAAGCTCGAACCAGCGACCTTCTTGCTGTGAGGCGAACGTGCTATCCACTGCGCCACCGTGAGGCCCTATGTGAGAGATGTTTAATGAATGAGGTTAAAATAAACAGATTTGAATCATTAATAATCAATATCTTTTCTGATGAAAATAGTTATTTATTGTTATCCATCTTAATTATAACAACTTTTTAACTTTTAAACAGATATGTTTGATCATTACCATTTGAATGCATAATTATGCATAATTACTTGCGATTTCTGTGCACGAAAGACCATGAATGACAGATTTACTGTACATGCTACTTCATCTATTATAAGAAACAGTCTGTTAAATGCACAATGATGAGGAAGTAGTATGTCTAAAACTTTGTTACACACTCGAAAGTATACTCCTTTTCTTCAGAAAAACAATTAAATCTTAGAATAATCCCATAGAATAATATGATGTATTGGCATGCAGCATTTCATTAGATGTTTTATGATTATCCTTATGGATGAAAATGCAGAATAAGAGATTTACAGTATAAAGTGTTTAATAGGATAGTTGAAAAATTAAAATTTATTCATCCTGAAGTTTGTTTCTTTCTTCAGCTGAACACAAAAGATTTTGAAGATTTTT
The DNA here is from genome assembly GCA_903798125.1 of Danio choprae. Lineage (NCBI taxonomy): Eukaryota > Metazoa > Chordata > Actinopteri > Cypriniformes > Danionidae > Danio > Danio choprae. Next base: position 4,248,617 of record CAIGQW010052771.1, read on the forward strand.
TGAAGAAAGCTGAAAACAACCCATGACCTCCATACTAGGAAAAACAAATACTATGGAGGTCAATGGTTACATGTTTTCTTCTTTCTTTCTTTAAAATATTTTCTCGTGTTTAACAGAAAAAAAAACTATTTTTGGGTTAAACTAACCCTTTAATAACAATAAAATAACTCAGTGAAAGGGATTGTTTCTAAGGCATTGTTTCTGTGTTTTTATTAGTCACTTATTCACAGTCTGGGCAGGGGATGCAAATAAAATTGGAAAATTATTAAATTGGAAAAGGAGTCCTTGAATATAAACATCTGGAACAGATTTATTACATCTACTGTATACGTATTACATATACAAAATGATATATTACATATGTATAAATATATAAATGATATATTCCCAGTGATGGGTTGCAGCTGGAAGTGCATCCGCTGCGTAAAACATATGCTGGATAAGTTGGCGGTTCATTCTGCTGTGGCGACCCCTGATTAAAATGAATGAATGAATATACATATATTACATATGTTATATCATGTCAAAAGTCAAATGTGGTTGGCTGAAAGTTGAAAAGCCAGGGTGTTGGAGTACTTTGACTCCCAGTGCTGTTCGCAATTGAGCTGCGTCTTCAGATCCCACTCCTGAAAGCCTTTCTCTTTGAGCTGTTTTTGACTCATGTTTGAACTTCTACTATACCACAGCACCTTTAATCCCACACCGAGATGACACCAAAAGAATATTTACTTCATATATTTCTGGGAAAACCCAAGAATTTATTCAGTGGCTGTTCTTTTTTAAACTGTTCAATATGAGGCCCAAATGACATGTTCATTTAACTTATAATGACAATAAACACAGTTTAGAAACAGGCCGAGCCAAGCCGTCATTAGCCGAGTTTGAAGCCCACAGTCCTGTCATCTGAGGTAAATAATTCATACAATTCAGTTTTGAGAAAGGCTTGAATTTCAAGGAGGGAGTGGGCCGAGAGGAATGGAGTGTGTTTGGAGAGCGTGTCAGAGAATCTCTCCCAAGTTTGAAGAAGGTTCCTGTCGGGAAGCACAGATCATTTATTGTGACTTCATTTGCACAGAGAATGAGGAATCTCTTTCATTGTGCTGTGCAGTGGTGACGGCATATGAATCTCAATTCTTCAGCTTGTTAAAAACAGACCTTTCATGAGTCGAAGTTACGGGCTCAAGAATACATAATAAAAAAAAGACAGGCAACTTTTCAAGCCATGCTGATTCTACCAAATAAATATTCAAGAGCGTGTTTCATCTGAATAAAAACATTCAGTGCGTTCAGTTGAAATTATGGTGGTACCCCACTCAGTTAAAAGAATTACTCATTCCACATATTTCCATTCAGACAAGAGTCTGATTGAATTGGAAGTACTGTAGGTCGTTTGATAAAAAAAAAAAAACTTTTTATTTTTATATATATT
>CAIGQW010052771.1:4250145-4282868 GCA_903798125.1 Danio choprae
ATATATATATATATATATATATATATATATATATATATATATCATGAATTTTGCCATGTACTACATGGGTATTTCTGTAAACAGTGTTTTCCCTCCTACGTAAAAAAAATTAAAATAAATCTCATCCACATGAAAACGCAAAACAGGCCAAAAAAAGAGCATGCCAAAGCAACAGTTGGCGCTAACTCTTCTGCCTAAAGTCAATCAGAAGCCTCAAAAAAGGGTTTTTATCAGTTTCGGTTGGCTTCGTTTTCAAATATCTTCATCCTGGCAGAAGTTTTCAAAAATCTTTGGTTTCAGTTTCCTGACATTGCATTTGCACGTGGATAGATGGCCAAACCACATAGAAAGAGCTGCAGTTTTCAAAATAACTGTTCCGGTGGACAGGGCCATTTTTGTGCTTTGTAACTGCATCCCCATCAGCGTGTGAGAATAATTACCAAAGTCTCATGGGAAAGCAACACCTGTCGTTATTTAAACCTTAGTATTAGCAGAAGATGTGTTAATCGCAAAGGCTCACAGGTGGCAACAGATTGAGCCTTTACTGGTGGGCTTGGTTATAGCAGAAAAGATAAGAAAAGACCCATTGCTGTTCTGTTCGTCAGACTTTACTGAAGGCCTAAATGGGCCAATATTCCCCAGATGTGAAAAATGAGATTTTTCTCTCATAGATCTGTCATATTCACTTTAGGAGCTCATACACTTTCCATTCTCCACACCACAGCTCACTGCTTCCCATTCGGTAATCCACCCTGACAAACAGAAAGAGGTACAAGACGCAGAGATTGTTTTTCCTCAAGCCTTTTGAATTCCTGAAAGAGGCGTTGTATAAATCATTTGACTGATGTAAAAAGACTCCAACAGAGTCATCAGACAGAATCGCAATGAGAAACAAGACAATAAGAATTCTTTCAAATCATGTATGTTGTAATGTATGGTTAAGGCACTTATCTGATATAAGAATTTTATGTTCAAAATTGATAAATGATTCTTTAGGTCTTGAGTGACTGGAAGAAAATTAATTCTCAGTGCCTCACCACACTTCTCCCAATAATAAAACTCCCATTGAAACACCTGATAAAAAATAGATGCCTTCGGTGGCCTTACTTCTAAAACAAAAAATTAAACATACCTTATAAATATATTAACTTATTATCAGTAAATGTGGGAATTTTCCTATTCCTACAAAACAAATACATTGTTTTGTAGGTATTTATTTTAAGTGCATAGTATTTAAGGCTACCATATACAACCGCAAATCAGAAAAATTTGGGACTGTATGGAAAATGCAAATAAAAAAGAAAGAACTGATTTCTTAATTTACTTTGACTTGTATTTCATTGCAAACAATACAGCAGCACATTATTTAATGAGTTCCTCGTGATTAAACATAAATAAATAAATAAACACGTATTCCAATTTTGGTTCTTGCAACACATTTCAGTTGGAACTGCAAAGCATTTACCACTTTCTAATGTTGCCATTCCTTTCCACAACATGCAACACCCAACACTTACACTCAAAAGTTGTTTAGGGACTGAAGACATCAAGTGATGAAATGTTTCAGGTGTAATTTTGTCCCATTTTTCTTGCAAACAAGTCTTGTGCATTTCAAAGTGCACCACAGATTCTCTATTGGAGACAGGTGGGAATGCAGGCAGGCCAGTCAAGTACCTGTATCCTCTTCCTCCGCAGCCAGGACTTTGTAATGTGTGCAGAATTTGGTTTTGCATTGTCTTGTTGAAATATCCATGTGCGTCCCTTGAACAGAAGGTAGTATATTGTGCTCAAAAATCTCTATGTACTTTTCAGCATTAATAGTGCCATCATAGAAGTGAAAGTTACCTTTGCCAAGGGCACTGACACAATCCCATACCATGACAGACCCTGGCTTTTGGACTTGTTGCTGGTAACAGTCTGGATGATCTTTTTCTTCTTTGGTCCAGAGCCCACAGCAATTATTTCTCCCCAAAAGTACCTGAAATACTGATTCATCTGACTACAGTATATGTTTCCACTGTGTGATGGTCCATCCCAGATGCCTCAGAGTCCAGAGATGTCGATGGCCTTTCTGGACACTGTTAACATAGGGCTTCCTTTTGGCACAATAAAGCTTTAACTGGCATTTGTGGATGTAACTACATATTGTGGTACTTGACAAAGGTTTGCCAAAGTAGTCCTGAGCCCATATGGTGATATTGCTTATAGATGAATGAATCTTGAATCTGAACCTGAACCTGAATCTTATGCATCGTTGAAGGTGAAATATCCAAATGTCTTCCTATCGTTCTATGAGAAACATTGTTTTTAAACATTTCAATAGTTTTCTCATGTATTTGTTGGCAAACTGGCGATCCTCTGCCCATCTTCACTCCTAAAGGTCTAGATCAGTGGTTCCCAACCTTTTTATCATCACAGACCGGTCAACGCTTGACAATTTGACCTCGGACCGGGGGAGGGTGGGGGGTGTGGTTTGTAGGTTGCTAGGCGACCAACCGTTTTCTCAGAGGATGACAAGCTGACAAAACATTGCTGTCACTCTGATACAGGTTTAATTTATGGAGAAGTGTTTGGGTGTTCTGTGTTTGTCCGAGATAATTAGTCTACCAAAATGTGTATTCCATACAAGCTGAAGCTGATTAATCAGTTCTTGTCACGTGACTCGTGGTGCGCTCCCGGCATTCATTCAACTGTGTGCATCTGGAAGGTGCGAGCGCATTCATTGGAACTAACAAACTTGCGCAAACTCTAGAAAAGATGCGATATGCGAATGGCCCCTAAAAGGCTGCCGTCATTTGCGATCTCCAGCAGTTTATCTTTTTGCACAGACATGGTGGATTGACCTCATTTGTTGACAAATGGGTTGTGGATCTATTCCTTGGCAGTTTGTGGGTCCTTCACTGGGCCTTTTCCCCTTAGCAAAAAAACTTTCCAATGACGTCTGTGTTTCTTACTCATTTTGCTGCTTGTGGGTTGGGTGTGACCAAGATGTAAGCGAGAGAATACGGTCATTTTTCAAAATAAAAGATAAAAAAATAAAAATAAAAGATCGTTCAGACTCAGACAATAAATAAAATGGGAATAATTAATGATTTCTCGTGCGGCCCAGTACCAATTGATCCAGTTGATCCGGTACCGGTTCGCGGCACAGTGGTTGAGGACATCATTATTTAAACAATTTACCTGATTACTTGCCCTAAACTGCTCCTGTCCCAACTTTTTTTGGAATGTGTTGCGGATCTAAATGACAGGAAAGGATGTATATTTACAAATGAAATTAAGTTGACTAGACAAAACATGAAATATTTTGTGTTCATATTGTCTGCAATGAAATACAAGTTCAAATAAATTTGGGAATCACTACTTTCTTATTTTATTAGCGTTTTCCATACTGTCCCAACTTTTTCTGATTTGGGGTTGTATAAACTTTGACCAGTGTAGTTACAAAATCTATTGACGTGTCTATCAAGGCCATGTTAACTCGTCAAGCCCTAATCCATTCAACAAAGGCACAATGGGAATATTTGCCTAGTGCAAAATCTTTGTGAAACTGCAAATACATACCTTGGCATAGGATTGCCTGCATTTTCAGTGGATAAAGGATTGTTTTCACGGGGTATTGCGCAGCAGGGAATAAATACCACAAAAAAACTTAATTGCATCTGTGATTGGTAATCATACTTTTTAAAGTACCACCTCAGATGAGGTTCCAAGCGAGCCGTACCATTACCAAAATGTGACATATACAAACTGCTGATCACTCATTGGTCTGAAAATATCATTACTCCCAGCATCACTACCAATGTCATTGAAATTGCAACATGAAACGCCGAACCTGCTATATACTGAATAGTCACTATAAACCTATAATAATAATTAAAATGCTTTTTTGGTTTAGCATTAAATCAAACATCTAATGTAATCATACAAACACATTTTTTATAAAATTGTACCTCAGAATTTTCCACCAGCTTAAAATAAACCACCCCTGGATGCACATAGAAACAACAGAAAATGTGCTTTAAAAGATCTAAGTGGAAATTGGTGTCAAATGTGCTGCTGGAATGTGGACAAAGCAGTACTAAACTGAAGTGTAAATGCAAACCGTGCCAAGCTGTGCTGAACTGTGCAGTGGAAAATTGGCTTATGGTAACTCTACAGTCACATTTTATGTGTATGTCATGTACTGTGTTTAGACATTGCCAGTCTACATTAGGACGAATTTCCACAAGGACACTGTACCTCAACCAAAGTTAGATTGCATGAATTCACTTATTAGTAGGGCTGGCCAATATGGCAAAAAAAATGATCACAATAATTTTTTTCATCAGTCGATATCGATAATTATCACGATAAATGTCAAATCTTTATATCTATCAATTTTAAAGGCTTTTCAGCATGCCAATCCCTTTGTGCAGCTGGTTCAACACATTTTGTAAAATGTTTTAGCTGTCTGACAATATAAATAAAATAAATAAATAAACAAAAGAACAATCTTAATCATTTCTCAGCATTTACTGTTCAAGTTTTCAACAACCAAAGACATTACCCTATAGTTATTGTATTTTATTGTTCAACGTCAGAAAAATATAAAACAGGTTTGGAACAAGTAAAAGGTCAGTTAATGGTGACAGAATTTTCAGTTTTGGATGAACTGTCCTTTTAATGGTGAGTATGGTGAAACATCCTTTAATATATTTTCTTTAGGGATGCTAACGATTACTTGATAATCGGTTGATTGTCAATAACCCTTTAATCGATAGACCTTATTGATGACTGATTAAGCATGGACAGTTAAAGGTTAAGTTATGCTTTGCGCTGTGAGATGTGTCCACGCATTACATAATCAAGTGTGTGCACTTTACCTTACCTTAGGAGTCACCCTCTTGACATTGAATATGGCGGGTTGCATAAAACCCTGTTATGCACAGACCTCGGTTATATCTGCGGGTGTTTTAACCAATTTTATCTGACAGACTGGCACGTCTGGCCTATGCAGACTTTCATTTAAAAAATCATGCATCCATTCACACAATGAGTTTCTGAGTGCTCTCATACTTCTGACAGAGTTCGTTCTTCCAAGTTAATCTAAGAATGCTATCAGTGCTGCGAATAGTTAGTATAGACTGTCCTGCTCAAACCGATTGATTAAACGAATTAAACTGAAACCGTGAAAACAGTTTAATGGATTATGTTTTGGCCCTAAAGCATATACTATAGCAGACTTGTTTTGAAGCGCTTCACCTCAGATGTTATTCGTTCTTTTTGTTTATGTTGTAGATAACTGACCAACAAAAAATACATTCAAATTAAGTTACACATTATACAAAATGAAATTCGCAGCAAAAAGATAAATTTTAAAACCAAAATATATAAAGTGTATAGCCTATATTTTTTGTTTGTGCCCATCTTACTCTTACACAACTGATGTAGATGAGGTTTCGCTCCCAGGGAAAATAAAGATTTAATTAATGATCCACGGTTGTTGTAAACGTCTGTCATATATTTGCTGCGTTTTTAATATGTTGTTATTTTAAAGATTATGTCTTGAGCATCTGATTTCTCCTTGGTGATGATGTCCTTTAAATATATAAAGGTTATTTTACCTTCAATGAGGGACAATAGTGGTATTACAGATTTCAAAGAAAATATCTCAATATTAAAAAGGAAACATAAGCTTGACAACAAAAAAATCCTGTCAATGTCGTAACAAATGTTTAGCAAACATGAAGTGTTTATTGAGATTATGTGTTCTGTCATAAGTGTGGTTCATTTATAAATAAATTTGGAGAGGATCACGTGCTTAGGATTGAACACGGCTGGCATCGCATCAGCTCCGTTTATTGCACCAATCAGACCAATACCGACACACTACAAAAACCCAGAGTTTTTCACTCTAGTCATCTTCGTCTTGAAGAATGCCCCCTTCCACCCCTACTCCTTCCTTTCTCCTGACTGGGTGGCATGGCGGCCCAGTGGCTAGCACTGGTGCCTCACAGCAAGAACACCACCCGTTTCGCCCCTCACCGGGCCGGTTGGCGTTACTGTGTGGAGTTTGCATGTTCCCCCCGTGCTCGCGTGGGTTTTCCCCGGGCTTCCCGGTTTCCTCCCACCGTCCAAAGACATTCATCATAAGTAAATTGACTTCTCAAAAAATAACATCTTAAGACATATCTCAAGCACGTTCACAGCAGGGGAGTTCTCGAGACCTACCTGAGCTCAAACTCCCCTCTCGCCCTTCAAACGGGAGGGAGCCCTGGGCTCAAGGATATTCTGAGCCCAGGGCTCTCTCCCGGACAGCGTGCCAAATACGCTTTATTTTCAATCATCAGCTAAGTGTGAACTCTTGAATATCTTTTCGGGGTTTTATTTTTCGTAAGGCACAGCTTCCAAAAAAAAGGCGACATGAAACTCTTCTGGGTAGTTGCGCTGATGCTTGTAGATAGTTCACGTTTACCAACACTTGTTTGGGTCTGTAATGTCTTAGCATCTTCATAAGGGCGGCATTGTTGTAAATGAGGAAACAGGTTTGTGGTGTTGCCTGTTTTTGATGGCACGAGTCGTCTGCACAGTTTGCAGTGCACGTTGCTTTGTTTTTTGTTGGATTGCAAAAAACTAAGTAGCTCCGGACAACTGAAGTTTAGTGACATTTCCTGTCAACAATGTCTGTGACTGTGACCTTATTTTTTTCTTACTCCTCCAAGTGCAACTAACACTGTATGGCTGTAAACTTGTACTACATGCGACATCCGGAAGTGCAGGCTGCAAAATGCCTGCGCAACGGTACGCATAGTGCATAAATATTATTGAGCACTTATCGAACTGTCATTATCGTTGTATCGAAAAAACATATATCGTGATAATTATCATTATCGAATTATCGCCCAGCCCTACTTATTCATTCATTCATTTTCTTTTCGGCTTAGTCCCTTTATTAATCTGGGGTCGCCACAGCGGAATGAACCGCCAACTTATCCAGCATATGTTTTACGCAGCGGATGCCCTTCCAGCTGCAACCCATCACTGGGAAGCATCCACACACACTCATTCACACACATACACTAGGGACAATTTAGCTTACCCAATTCACCTATACCGCATGTCTTTGGAATTGTGGGGGAAACCGGAGCACCCGGAGGAAACCCACGCCAACACAGGGAGAACATGCAAACTCCACACAGAAATGCCAACTGACCCAGCCGAGGTTAGAACCAGCGACCTTTTTGCTGTGAGGCGATCGTGCTACCCACTGCGCCACTGTGAGGCCCCCAGCCCTACTTATTAGAATATAATTCAAATGGTTTATCAAAAACTTTATCAATCTAGCCCAGAATCTGCCCTATCTGTTTATGGTCAGGAACCGCTTCTGGCTGCAACTTATAAAAACATGAGATGTTTGGCCTGCTGTGTTTCTACCTGAGTTCATCTGCTCAAAATTCTGTGAGGTGGTTCAGTTTCTTCCTGTTACTGTTCTGATCACTGAAATAAAACATGCAGTTCTGGTTGCTGTACTTCTAGCACCAACGTGCCTAAAAAATACCTCTGAGAAAGCAAAATATCTATGTTTAGACCAATTCTTCAAGCAAAGCCCACATTCCAGCAGCACGTTCGACACAAATTTTCACTTAGATCTTGTAAAACACTTAAACACTCTGTTGGGTTTATTTTATGCTGGTGAAAGATTTTGAGGTAAAATTTTAGCAAAATGTGTTTGTAAGAGTATAATAGATGTTTGAATAGTATGATTTAATGTGTGTAATTTCTTTTATGTCAAATTTAATTTGTAAAATTAAAAAAAAATTGCTGAATAGTTGTATAGTTTAAATAGTATGGCTTAGTATGGATCACTGGTGTCAAACTCAGTCACTGGAGGGCCACAACTCTGCACAGTTTAGCTTTAACCCTAATTAAACATACCTGATCAAACAATTTGAGTCCTACCAGCTTGTTTGAAACCTACAAGAAAATGTATTGAAGGAGGGTCTGAACTAAACTCTGCAAAGCAACCATTTTGTTTATGTAAATGGGGAGCTTTCAAATTTAATTGCAGAGAAGCAAGGGGTAGCACAATGATCTGCTTTTTATCAATATACATCAACTCGGACTCATTTAAGATAGTTGAATTTGGCCATGTACAATATATAAAAATATATAATTACATTATGAGCTCAACATTTTTACATATTACTGGCATTCGTTGGATTCATCCAGTTCACCAGGACTCACACACACCTGTTCCCAATCACCTGATTTCTAATTACCAGCACCTGCGCGCACACACACACACACACACACACACACACACACACACACACACACACTATAAGAGCACCTCCATTCACTTCACCAGTGTCAGTCCTGAAACTCACACTTTGAGCGGTCACCTGATCCTTCTCCAGCAATTCTCCTGCTCCATCATCTCAGTGTTTCTCCCCAGCGTTTCTCCTGCTCTGTGTATTCCCCTGGCTCCTCGCCTCCTGGATTCCCATTGTGTGTGTCATGTGTCTGCACCGGATTTTCCCATCTCTTCAATGAACTCTCATTCACTTTGAATACATTGTTGTTTTCAATAAACTGTGCTGATTTCTATACTTCTCGTGTCAAGTTCTCAGTGTGCTGTGACAATTACATTTTTAGAAAATAATTTCATTATGAACTGTTCATTACAATTATAATGTAGTACCTATTACATTATGTTCAGTTCTAACACTAATATTGCTGGTATTTTTAGTTGTTACACCATGTTTCTGTAAAACCACAAAATATACACATTTTTCTGCAGTTTCTAGGTGAAATGAGGAGCAGGGATAGGCATTATTTAGGATGCATGTATTTCAAATACGTATTTCAAATACTTAAGTGTCTTGTCTTTTTAAAATACTGTAAAATAATTTGTAAGAATTCTACATGATGATATCATAAAAATGCACCATCTGATTAATGCTTTGGACATTATTGACTTCCATTTAAAGAAGAGCTGAAACAAATCTTTGGAGAATGAGTATACTTTACAAATTATAGTAATTTTGGTTGCATTACTAATGCCAAATGTTTGTTGTTAAAACAAAGAACATAAAAATAAGTAGAAGTACAGGTGAATGAGGTGGCAAAACAGCTAAAACTTGGTCAGAGAAAAGCTATCAAACATTGTTTACTTCAATGAGTCAGTTTAATGGTGATTTGGATTGATCCAAATACAAAAATACTGTATTTTATGTTGTGGCTGCTGTATTTTGTAGTTCATTTTGATACAATAAACAAGGTATTTGGCATTTTATTGTAAAATACATTTCAATGTATTTTTGCCCAACCCTGGTGAGGAGGCAGTGTATATTTTGCTCATATGATGACTTCAGGAGCAGATTATATGAATAAACCTTATTTCCAAGTGTTTATTTGCACAGTACTATATAAAGAACTCTTAATCACTTAAATAAAGAGCACAACTGTAAACAAATATTGTTTGCATTACTTATCTCCAATGGGATGCCTTTTCTGACACAGAGAGCTTGAGTTCTGTAAAACATGGCTCAAAGAAAGAGCTCAATATGACGGTATGGATGCTTACAACAAATGTAGTTTTATGCTTTTATTAACTCTCTTGATTATGTTGTGGATATGGTTTTGTGTGTGTATTGTATATGACAAACAACATCTTTTAGTGAATGAATGATTCATTTGAAAAGTGCTGTGAGAGATGCATTTCAGTTTTACATATTCACTAATAAGCAGAGGACTAATATGCATGATGTCTATATGGGAAATATTATTAGAAGACATGAGGATTCTTTTCTACTGTTGTGCAGATGATACCCCACTTTATATTTAATCAAGACCAGATGCAATTTCTGAATTATCTAAGTGAACTGATTGTGTTATAGATACAAAATATTGGACTAGGAATTTCCTTTTAATAAACTCTGATAAGACAGAGATAATAATTATTGTGCTTGATGCTCTCAGAAACATTTTCACTTAGAGAGTTAGTACTGTTACTTCAGCCTTCACAGTCAAAGACCTATGGGTTATATTGAACAGCAGATTGTCTTTTGAAAATAATATCTACCATCATGTTACAAAAACAGCCTTCTTTCACCTTACAAGTATTGCCAAAGAAACTAGTTATCTGTTTCTGATACAGAACGTTTGCTCATGCATTTGTGACATTCAGATTGGATTATTGTAATCCATCTTTAATAAATTGACTACAGAACAGTATTTCGGTAGTACCTAGACTACCAAAGCAAGTAGAAGATTTTCACTGATTATGTTTCTCTGATTTTTGGGGTGAAGAAACACTTTCAGTTCAAATAACACATATTTTTAGCCATGCAGACACATAATGCAGCCATAACCATTGTGCTTCAGTACATCTGATCAAAAGCACACTATTATCCTTTATTTGAATTACTGCAATTATTCTAAGCATACTTTTCTGCTAGAATCTCTGGAATATGATGCCAATTCTTGTGCAGATTTTACAAACTTTTGATAAATATACAAAAGGACATTTCCTGTATTCTATAATTGAATTATCTGCATGATAACTGTGTAGTCTACCATAAAGACATTATCTTGATGAATCATCTATAATTCAATTTTCTTCTCTTGATTTTATTGAAGCATGCATTTTTGTAAAGCTGCATTCAGTTTGGGGCAACTGTTGACAGTATGTACGTTAATACCACTCACTCTGTTTTGCTCTGACCATACTGACAAGTGCTTGTTCAAAATACAATATTAGCTTTCAGTGCACCAATAGCACACACAGTTGGTTTGTGCAATATAAACAGACTCATGAATATGTAGTTTATCCTGTGTAACCATAATAATTTGTTCAATTAAGATGGCTGTATTATATTATCATGTAGCTTCCATTTTGTCTATTTAAATGGGAGACTTTCTAATCTAATGGCAGAAAGTTAAGAGGTAGCACAAGGATCGGTTTTAGGCCCTTTTTTGTTTACATACACCATGGAATATTATTAAAAGACATGATTAACTTCACTTTTATAACCAGTTATACATTTCCTCAAGACTAGATAATAAAAATCAACTATTAAATAAGTTAAATGACTCTGTTAAAGATTTAAAAGATTTATTTATTTATTTATTTTGTATTATAAAAAGACTAAGCCGAAATGAAAATGAATGAATGAATTTTGTATTATGATAAGACAAGATACTACTTATTGAGCCTACAAAAAGGCTTAGATTCGCCAATTATTTTTGTCATTGATCAAATCTTTTATAGCAAGACAGTGGCTCATTGGGGGTTACTCTCTTTGGAAGTGTTTTGAGATTTTGTGTTGTTTCAGGTTTTGCAAAATGTTGGTGGAGGCATTTTTTTTTCAGTTAGCCAACAACCAACCATGAATACACAATTGAAACAGGCTGTGTGTGAACTATGGCACAGTCTAGTTCTGCCCCTTACATTTACAAAGCCTAAATTACATTGACAGGCTTCACACAAATTGTGAATTCTCAGATTCATTCCTGATATTATCAGCATGTGTTTAAATCTGTTAGTGATCTTGTTTGCCGGTTGTATGTGTAATTTAATTTGTTAAAGTAGTAATTAGGTACAGCCGATTTTCAATTCAGAGCTCTTTAATCTCTCAGTAATCTGTCTTTCTTATCGCTGACAGAAGAACCAGTCCAGTTAAGCCGGACCACATCAATTTTCAAGATAAAATTCAATTTCACTGAGTTCATTTGTCTTAATTACCAAACATTTAACAGCCAAAAAATAGGATGGAAAGACGTTTAAAAAACCCACTATTACAAAAAAATATTAATTAAAACAAGTTTTAACAAACCCTTTTATATAACTGAAAAATCTAATGTTTACATTACTTACATTCAAGAATTAGCAGCAATCATACAAAACTATACTGATCAATAATGAATGTTTTTTTTTTTTTTGCAGGGAGAATATCTGTTTTGATATCACAAACATTGTGGGCAATATCACTATGCCGGAATGCTAATCACTACAGTTTAGACTGTTACTAATGCTAATTATTTACATATTTTTATTTGTCTGATAGTTGATGCATAAATGAGCTAGAAATTCATATAATTAAAAAAACAACATTCCAATATAAAAACAACTTTTACAATACTCAGTACAGAACCCTGACAGACAGTGTAAGATGCATTCATGGAGCATTGTATTTTGATTACAATTGTAGTCAAAGTCAAATCAGAACGAAAATGCTCCACATAGCTCTCCAATCAAAATAAAAATGGCAAAAATGACTGAAATGTTTATTATTTCAAGAAGGGTGGGATAAATAAACAGTTACTAATCTGATTGAAAAACCACGTAAACACTTGATTCAATTTAAAACCAAATATGTAAAGATTTGACAAAGAAATAGCATAAAGATGTATGACAATTCCATAACTTACTATGTTGTGGTGTAATCTGGACTTTCACCATGTTGTCAATATCACTTGATCTACTGTACCAGTGTAAGTTACGCCGTGTCAATGCCTTTCACGAATCCTCTCCTGTGGTCTCATAGGATAGTAACATATCTTTCATATACACGCATCAGAATCTTGCTGGAAGAAGTAGGTCATTCATAAGTACATCCATGGGTAGAATTAGGTGCTTTTTTGCACTCTTATATAAGTACTTTGAATTCAGACTAACTTTTTACCTACTGTATAACAAGAAAGTGATTCAGATGTAGCCCAGGGATATTAAACGTAGTTCCTAGAGGGCCACAACCCTGTATAGTTTAGGTTTAACCTTAATTAAATGCACCCGATTCAGCTAATTATGTCCTCCAGGCTTATTGAAAATTACAGGTATGGATGTTGGAGCAAGAAGTTGCAACTAAACTCTGCAGGGCTATGGCCCTCTGATAACTGGATTTACAATCCCCGATACAGATTAAACAATAGATGCAGAGCCCTAACTAAACACATCCACACTAAAAGGATGTAAATTATCATATGCATTTGTTTTTATTGCAAACCATATATTTTCCCCCAAGAAGGACCATACAGTTTCCAAAGGCAGAAGTGCTGATAATGATCAGGGCCTTCGATCATTTCATGTTTTATCACTTTATACAATTATTTTGTAATTAATTCAGTTGTAACCATAGCAAATTGTTGTCATTAAATGATTTCAAGTATTCTGTGAATTACTTTTGATTTAACTTTAACACTTAATTGCTCCATATTGCAATACAATACAATCACATAATAGCAATGCTCTCCCACATATTTTTAGCTATTAATACTACCCTTATTTCAGTTTTTGGTATAAGATTGCAGAAGGATGGTTTGACTAGAAATGTAGAGTTTTTCACCATCATACTGATAACGTTTTTCATTCGGCCACACACATTATTATGCGCCCCTGTTGTTAATGCTGCCGCCTGATAATAATTTAACAATTCATTTTCATAATTTTACAGTCAAATATAAAATGAAACCATTTAAATAAAACGAAACAAGCATCTCAAGCTGTTACCTGTGGCCTTCCGTTGCTTATGCATTTGCGCTTGTATCTTTGGCAGTCATATAGCCCACAACACATACGCTCTCAGATACATTTTTTTATTTTGGGAGGAGGAATTTGCATATGTGATTTCAACAACCAGATGTATGACCTGTAGAGTTTCATCTGGAATGCGTACCTCCTGGTCTTAGAGATCGTATTTATATCTGTTTCAAAGAAATTTTGGAGGGCATTTAGACCTGTCGTATAGCTATCTAATCAGAAAAAATGCAAGTGACCGGGTGTAAACAGCCCCTTCATGTTCAAAGTCACGTGCTTCCTGTTTCATGTAACATATGTGATTCCCTGTTTTCTCTTTGATTTGTTTATGTTTCACATTCTTGTTAGTTGATTGTATAATTATCTTGTTATGGTTTTCTTTTTTTTTGTCGGTTGTGTGTTGCCTTTAGTTGTTTCATCATGTACCTATAAGGCATGTTTGACTTGAAGCAGCAATTAAATTGCAGACTGCTGCACAAGCTTTTGAACCAATCTCTTGGTACGTTGATGTCATATCGATCAGTTGTGCACCTTCACTTTGAGCTTCAAACACAACTATAATCTTGTGTTTAAGCTCTCATATTTCCTGTTTTTTACCCATGTTCTTAAATTTGTTATAACTATTATTTATATACAGTATGTTATACAGTTAACTACTTCACTTCTTTTTAATTACAATCTAAAAAATGCTGGGTTCTCATAATCTAACGTTTTTTCAAAAATGGACAAACCCTTAAATATGTTTAATTTTAAACTTTACTGTTGACTTTACATGTTATTGTCCTTCTTTAAGCTGTGAAATCACATACAGCGTAATGTAAATAGAAATAATGGATTTAATAGTGAGTGTTTGTTTTTGTTGTGTTACTGTTTGCCATAAATATCATGTAAAATAATTAAAAACTGGCTTTATTGCAGGTCAAATAGCATCATAGGAATGCATTGTTTCACACAAATCTTTTTTTTATGTGAAATTTGCCATTGTTGTGAATGGGTCTTAAATCAAGGTGGCGGCCCCAAGCTCTAAGACCAAATTAAATCAAGAGCCCAGGTGAAATCACCTTTTCAAGGTGGGCTGAAGCTCCTGTCTATACAGTACCTGCAAGGGTACAATCATAAAGCATACTTTTGCTCAGTGCTTACCCTCAAAATTAATTCTGTTTCTTCACCGTTCCACAGACCTATCATCTGAGCCTGGATTTCTTGGACTGCAAAGCTGAGATAAGAAAATGCGTTCAAGCTTATTCAAATGGGGAAATTGGTTTTGATCACATAGCTGAGGTTTTTGAGCTGTGGCGAAAAGAAGTCCTTAGTGAGTGCTTACCAGGCACGGCTCCAACTCGATGAAGACATCTTGACTGAGCAAGTATACAAAAATCTTCCATTCAGTAAGCTCCAGGTTCTATTCAGCGACTAACACAATTATGTTCTCTCTTTCTCTCTCTTGCACACACACACAGCATCCGCTTTCATAAGGTCTAGGTTATACACACACGTACACAAGCACACATGAACCCACACGCACAGAGACTTGTACTGTTTGTTTTTCATTGATTATACAGGCATTCATTTCCAAACAGCTCTTCACCTAGACTCCACACTGCTGCATACACGAAACACAATGCACTCTAACCAGAGCAGATGCTCAGAGACTTGAGTGTGTGCAGCATGATAATGTGTTAAACCTTTGTACACCTCTTTGTTTGAGAAAAAATAAAAAAATTCAATTACACGTACACAAACAGAAGCGTGGATATACAAGCAAATCAACTTCTGGATGGGTCCATCTGTAGGAACGAAATGGCAAAGATCGTGAACTGAAATAAACGTCTTTGATATCGATAAGAGTACTAATAAACAATATTTGCATATGGAAAATTGACTTGAATCGTGCAAACCTATCGGAGGCGAACACATAAACAATAATTTCAAGGTTTCAGTTTGAAGGTATCTAAAACTTTTTAATGAACTCAGCAAATTGGTTGTATGAAATGTAATTTGCAAGTAACTTGTCTGCAATATGCCACAGGATAAATCCAATGTGTAAATCAATTTAGAGCTATTATGTTGAATTAAAGCTCAGACAGTATGACACATTTCTCCTGTTTTTCATGGATAGGGAAATTATTTATAACAATGAACACAAATTATTAACTCAAGTGATTTTCTGTAGTTTCATTCAGCAAAATGAAAATTACCTTATTGACTCTCATTCATGTGATTTTAAACCTTAATAAATCTTTCTTCTGCTGAACACAAAAGAAGATATTTCACAGAATGCTGGGACCCATCGACTTCCATAGTAGAAAAATAAAATGACCATGGAAGTCAATTAGAAACAAATTGGAAACAAATAGATTTTGAGTGGGCCTCACAGTGGCGCAGTGGGTAGCACGTTCGCCTCACAGCAAGAAGGTCGCTGATCGCTGGTTCGAGCCTCGGCTGGGTCAGTTGGCATTTCTGTGTGGAGTTTGCATGTTCTCCCTGTGTTGGCGTGGGTTTCCTCCGGGTGCTCCGGTTTCCCCCACAAGTCCAAAGACATGCGGTATAGGTGAATTGGGTAAGCTAAATTGTCCGTAGTGTATGTGTGTGGATGGGTGTGTATGGATGTTTCCCAGAGATGGGTTGCAGCTGGAAGGGCATCCGCTGCGTAGAACATATGCTGGATAAGTTGGCGGTTCGTTCCGCTGTGGCAACCCCAGATTAATAAAGGGACTAAGCCGAAATGAAAATGAATGAATGAATAGATTTTGAGTAGGGTGAGTAAATGATGGCAGAATTTAAATTTTTGGTCAAATATATCCCTTTAAGACAGTTTAAATTGAAGTTTAAACAAACAATAAGAAAATGAAAACTGCACAAGTAAAGTGTTAAGTACGCCTAAGTGCTCATGCGGTTCACTGTGAATGGATTTTATGTTGGTCATAAACAGCGTTTGCTTACAGCAGTTCTCTATTATTATTCAGATCTTCATATTGTCTGCAGAAGGTCTGAATGATAATAGCAGCTGTCAATGGCCTGACTGACATGTAAAGCAACCAGTGACCGTTGGTTTTGTTCATCATGTTGTTTTAGAATGTGAAAATGTAAAAATTGACATCCATACAATAATAGACCGGCTTGCGATAGATTAAAACATTATTCATTTCAAGATAATTGTGTTTAGTCTTCAAAATTGCTTTCTTTTTTCCAGACTATTGAAGAATAATTTGCTGCATATCATCAGGTGTCCAGCCACTGGTCTAATGGACTGCAAAGAATGAAAGAAAAATGAAGATTGATATTTGAAATCAATAACAGAGTACTTTCAACAGATTTGTAATGAATTTAGGGATGACAACTTGACTTTGTGACTTTGACTTGAGCAGATATTCAGTCATGCAAAACATTACTTTAAGTCTTGACTTTAAGACAGATTTGTGGAAAATACAAACCAGTGATATGTTATTTAGGGATTCTATGTGGATATTTTCACATGTGATAATGCAGGTATTATAATGATGTAATGTGGTATGTATGGGATAATGTACATCTAGACAGTTGTTCTCGCACAATAAAGCCCAACTGCTTATCAGCAGCTTGATGCGAAGCAGAGGTTAGATGCAAATCATTGATCTGACCTGTAATAATTTATGAACTATTTAATTAAACTTAAAGCTGACAAAAACAAATGCTGAATGCAGCCTACACTAAACTACTAGCCACTAACAGTCAAGAACATATACTAATGGATATGAACATATTCACTAACAATTATAATTGTTCATAGTACCCAGATGAGCTTGAATTATTAGTTTCATTAGTTTGTTATCTTGGAAATAACATATCTTGGAATGCTATGATTGAACAATCAGAGTCAAGCATTCCAGAGAGCCATGTAATAAGTGTATTTAATACATTATTGTGTATAATCACTAATCAGAGAGCTGCTTTCAATGTGTGAAAATTATTGCTTTCGAATGAACTTTTCGTTTTCACTTCGATTTGATCCTGACTTTCCCTTCATGGGAACTACAACGTGCATCTGGAACAGACTACGGGAGATCGCTAGATGACCAATCACTCTGAAGAGAAAGAAAAAGGGCCAATGAATGCCAAATGAGTTGGCAAAGCTCAACTCCGCAAGTGTCAGTGATTAGTCATTAAGGAAGTATATCAGCAGGCGTCCGCGGAGCAAGCATCAGATTCTTTGCTTCAGTCCTCTCACTAGAAACTGAAGAGCTCCTGATCTGCAACCTGATTTCACGAAGAAACCAGTTTCCTCACCAGTGCGGGCAAAGACACAATAGCGGCAGTCGAACTGGGCTCCTTTCCCGTCCCCTGGGCGTTTCACTGGTGTATTAATGAGCAGTTTTCTCTAAAAGAGCAGATACCCTAAGAAAGCAACACGGCTGAGCAGCGTGTCTTTTTAAAGATGTCGTTCCGGCTGTGCATTTCTGGATGTGGTGGTTTCCTAGCCCTAGATGACAGGCATGAGTATTGCATCACATATCTGGGGGTCCAGCATGTCGAGATGAGGTTGCGTTCTACTCTAGCATTGGGGTGCGCCAGCCTTGTTGCTCCCTGCAAATCGGTTAGCACACAGGCAGGCCTGAGGATTACAGTAGGGGCTCATCCGTCGCCTTCAGGCTCGTGGACCTTTCACCCCTCATCAGTGCGCTCTGTCCAAGCTTTGAGTGAGGGCGCCGGATGGCTGTGCTCTCATTAGATGACACCGGGGACCAGATGTCCATTGCTGCATCGGAGGGCGGGTTAACATGCTCCGATGATGATCCGGACCCGCTGCCACCCTCCGGGGTTGTCAGTGAGGCTCCGGATTTAGAATCGGACATGTTAGCCTTGTTATCCCGGGCTGCTTCAGACGTTGGACTGGAGACTGGTCTTCCAAGCCCCCCATCCCCTTCTTCCCGGAGGTACACAGTGAGCTCACGCAGACATGAAGGGCACCTTTTTCTGCCCGGACCTTGTGCACTTCTGCTCCCACCACCCTTGACGGTGGGGCAGCCAGGGGTTATGAGGCGATTCCTCAGGTGGACTGCGCTATTGCAATTAATCTTTGCCCGCTAGGTGCCTTCACCTGGAGAGGTCCACCTAAACTCGTCCAAAGCATGCAGGTTATCTGAGTCTCTCATGGCCAGAGCCTACACTGCTGTGGGCCAAGCTGCTTCCTCCCTGCACGCTATGGCCACCTATCAATGCTACCAAATGGAGAAGTTGGCCAAGAGAGTGGTTCTTCCCCGGGCTTTATGCACAAGCTCCGCACGACGACTGATTATGCTCTCATGACCACCAAATCAGCCGCCCGTGCCCTGGGGAAGACGATAGCCACACTGGTGGTCCAGGAACGCCACCTCTGGCTTAACCTGGTGGATATGAGGGATGCTGACAAAGCTCGCTTTTTGAACCTACCCATATCGCAGGCTGGCCTGTTCGGCGACACTGTTGTGGACTTTACCCAGGAGTTCTCAGCGGTGAAAGAGCAGTCGAAGGTGATGGGTGAAGTCATCTATCAGCGGTCTTGGAAAACTGCTCTCCCCACTGCCCCATCCACCTCGGCTGCTCCTCGGCCACTCCTCGACGGTCTAGGAACCCTTACACTATAGGCTATATTATCAAAAAATATTTTTAGGGTAATGACATTATAAAAATATGATGACAGACATTCAAAGCTTAATTAACAAAAAAAATTTCTACAGAAGCTTCGAATGTAAATATATAACAAGACAAAAATTCATTTTGGTACAGTATATGAATTGTTAGAAAGACTGCTATGGTCATTCTAGTAGTTCTAGAATTCTGCTAATTCCAGTGTCCAGTAACTCAAGTTGTTTGGTTATGCATACAAAATAAATGATTCAAGTAAAACCTTGTATGCTTTATTAGAAAGTTTTAAATAAATTAACTAGACACTATGAAGCATTAATGTTTTAATATTTCAGAATCCATTTAACCTCATACACTGTTAATCAGCCTACAGTAACTAGCTGAAACACCTATTGCTAAAAACGGAACAACGACTTGAGACTTGACCTGGACTTGAACCGCAGGGACTTGTGAACATGTCTGGCACAAGTACAGTTATGTATGAGTGATGAATGCACCTATATACTGTGATGTGAAGACAAAGGTTTCTGAAAGGTTATCCAGGTGCAAAGGGAATTTCAGCAGCCCATTCTATCCTCCCTCTAAAGCAACTATGATAAGCATAGTCCAATTGTTTCTTTTGTCCTCTTCTGTGATGACAGCCAATGGGAATTAACTGTGTGTCATTAAAACTCCCCTCTTGATAATCGTGTGCTACAGTTTTGTTGTAATGGAAAAACACACTCAGAGGGTTAAAACCCCCATGATACACACACATACACGCTTGCATGCACATCCAGTCCTGCCATGCGTAGCGGATTATTATGCAGTTTTGAATTGATGTGGTGCAGTTGGCTGTAAATCCACAGATGTGTGCTCTTTCCATTTGACATGTGGCCACCCCACTACAGTATTTGATGCAATGACATTGCGGCCACAACCATACATAATATATTCTTAATATAGCCTGGTTTACTGATTTAAAGGAAATGATAATGTGTAATTAATACATTATTATAAACAATATTTGTGTCTTACTTGTCGGTAAAGTGTTTCGAAACGTGTGACTATACTGGCCTCTTGAAATAAAAGTCTGTTTACATCCTCATATATAATTGAATATGTATTAATATTTAATCAGAATCAGAAAGAGCTTTATTGCCAGGTATGTTCACACATACGAGGAATTTGCTTTCGTGACAGAAGCTTCTACAGTGCAACAGAATTATAGAGACAGGACAAAAAAACAGATAATAAATATATTTTAAGAATAGAAGTAGTGAATACAAATGTGCAAATTGACAAGTGTATGTACAGGTATATTACTATATACAACGTTATATGTGCAGCGGTTATGTGCAAATTGGCATGTAAGTATGTTGTTAAATAAGTGTATATGTGTACAAAAAAATGTATAGCAAGTAGTGATGTTTGTTTCACAATTACTATCATCAAGTGTTCATAAGATGGATTGCCTGAGGGAAGAAACTGTTTCTGTGTCGGGCTGTTCTGGTGCACAGTGCTCTGTAGCGTCGACCAGAAGGTAAAAGTTCAAAGAGGCAGTGTGCTGGGTGTGAGGGGTCCAGAGTGATTTCATCAGCTCTTCTGCTCGCTCTGGATAAGTACAGTTCTTGGAGAGTAGGGAGGGTTGTACCAGTGATTTGCTCAGCAGTCCGAACTATTTGACGTAGTCTTCGGAGGTCGGATTTGGTAGCTGAGCTAAACCAGACAGTTATTGAAGTGCAGAGGACTGATTCAATGATGGAAGTGTAGAACTGTTTCAGCAGCTCCTTTGGAAGGTTGAACTTCCTCAGCTGACGAAGGAAGTACAGCCTTTGTTGAGCTTTTTTGACTACGAAGTCAATGTGAGTGTCCCACTTCAGGTCCTGAGAGATGGTGGTGCCCAGAAACCTGAATGACTCCACTGCTGCCACAATGCTGTCCATGATGCTCAGTGGGGGGAGAGCAGGGGGGATTTTCCTGAAGTCCAATATCATCTCCACTGTTTTGAGCGTGTTAAGCTCCAGGATGTTGTGACTGCACCAGAAGGCCAGCTCCTTAACCTCCTGTCTGTAAGCAGATTCATCGCCGTCCTGAATGAGGCCGATAAGTGTGGTGTCGTCTGCAAACTTCAGGAGCTTGACAGAGGGGTCCTTTGAAGTGCAGTCATTCGTGTACTGTAAGAAGAACAGAGGGGAGAGGACACACCCCTGGGGGGCACCAGTGCTGATTGTGCGGGTACTACATGAGAATTTTCCCAGCTTTACCAGCTGCTGCCTGTCCGTTAGGAAGCTGTTGATCCACTGAGTTAATTTGGGCAGGAGAAGTTTTGGGATGACAGTGTTAAATGCCGAGCTGAAGTCAACAAACAGGATCCTCACATAGGTCCCTGATCTGTCTAGGTGTTGCTTTATTAGAAAGTTGCTTTATTAGAAATGTAGGTATGTCAGCTCTAACATTTACTATGTTTACATGTACATCAGTAATCAAATTATTTGCCTTAATCTGAATAAGACTATTAAGACTATTAAGGTGTTTACATGAGTTGCTTTTTGAATGTTCCTTTCATTAACCCATTTTACATATAATGATCTGTCACCACGCTATCCACATTTCCTCCGGAGTTTCATGTAATTTTGGGTGTTTCATGCAGTCCGGCAGTTTCACTTTCATTCAGTAATACTTCATTCATGCCCCGCATGACAAACTGAGGTATTGGATGCACGTATGAAGTAAGGACTGGTGGAAGAGTGTTGTTTTAATGGAATTTGATACCGCACACCCAATGGAAAGAAAAACAGAAAACTGCATTTCGTGATGCGGGTGTCTGTGGTCCTTTACTGACTCGGTAGGTGCAGTGAATAGTGTCAAACAGCCGTGTGTATGGAATATCCTGTCGCAAAATGTAGCGACAAGTCTTACATGACGGTAATAGTTTAATTAAGGTGTCTACATGTCTGTGCTGCACTTCAATATTGTGACTAAAATCAGCATACTCCATGTCTTAATTCGATTTCTGTTTAGTTCGATTATGACCTTAATCATATTAATTCATCAAAAATCACTGTTTACATGGTAGACTCTTAATTAGAGTATTGTCTTAATTAAAAATTAAATTAAGTTTTTAATCTAGATTAAAAACTAATTATTGGAGTCCATGTAAACATACTCATTTTTAATCCTTTAACAGATTTTCTTGCTGGAGGAATCTGAGTTAAAAATGACTGAAGGTTGCGTTTTTTTCTTTGGACAGGCAATTGATTTGTTTTTGTTGAATTTTGTTAACCCTTAAATGCACACAGTTGTTCAATAATCATTACTACATATTCGGGTCTTTAGCAACAACAACAGTCCCACTTTATATTAAGTGGCCTTAACTATTATGTAATTAAGTCAAAACATAAATAAAATACTTAATGTGTTCATAAAGTATTGCAGAACACTTCTGGTGCTATTGAGGTGGGATATGGTATGGGTAAGGTTAGAGATGCTATTGTAAATGTACTTACTGAACTTAATCACAGATGTAATTAAATGCAGGTATATAATCAAGCATAAGTACAATGTAAAAACATTTATTTACATAATAAGTACAATGTAACAAATAACCAATTTCAATGTAAGTACATATTAGTTTAAGCCACTTAATATAAAGTGGGGCCATGATATCTGATATATCTAACACAGATGATTTACTGACTGCTGCAATATAGTTTAATAGCAGTTACAAAATAATAAAATAAGGTATGTATTGTTTAATCTATCATTCATTCGTTTTCTTTTCGGCTTAGACCCTTTATTAATCAGGGGTCACCACAGTGGAATGAACCGCCAACTTTGCCAGTATATGTTATACACAGTAGATGCCCTTCCACCTGCAACCCATCACTGGGAAACACCCATACACTCTCATTCACACAGTCATACACTACGGACAATTTAGCTTACCCAATTCACCTATAGCGCATGTCTTTGAACTGTGAGGGAAACCGGAGCACCCGGAGGAAACCCACGCAAACACGGGGAGAACATGCAAACTCCACACAGAAATGCCAACTGACCCAGCCTAGGCTCGAACCAGCAACCTTCTTGCTGTGAGGCAACAGCACCACCCACTGCGCCACCTTGCCACCTCACCGCCTTGTTTATTCTGTGTAAAACATAAAATCCACATGTATTGTGCAGGTTCACTCAGATCGCCCTCCCAAACGTGAACCACTAAACAGGTATCATTAGTTTTGTTTGATCGCACATCAGCTTTACTAGTTTGTAGATGTTTTAGTGAGCTATTTGTAAAATAAAAATGAATAATATTAGTTAATAGTTTCTTGTTGGCCTGCTTGCATTATATAAGCCTTGAAAATGTATAATAATGCTGACACTTTAATATTTAATGCCATTAAATGCTAAGCTAAGTGCAATTATAGTTTATACTTTCAATTTAAAGTTCTCAATAAGTTTGAAAAAAAGAAGCTTTTTTGTTGCATTTACATGGTTTTGACCACCAGGTGTGCCTAGCTTATGTTTTTTTGAACGTTTCAAAACAGTGAATAATTTTACGAAGCTATTGGTTTAGTTGTTTCAAAGCTTTAAAAAGGTTTGTTTCTTCCAACACTTGAAGAATACAATCAGCTACTTAATGTGTTTTTATTAGGTTTGGAGCTAAGCTCTGCAGGATACTATCCCTCAAGGAACATGTTTTGGCACACTTGTGTAGCTTTACAAATTAGCTCAGTGGCAACAGTAGCCCCATTATAACAATAACCCTAAATAAAGTTTTAAGAGACATCCTTTGTGTGTGTGTGTGTGTGTGTGTGTGTGTGTGTGTGTGTGTGTTTTTTTGTTGATATTTGTGTTCTGGTCTTATTTTGTAGGTTAGATTTTTGCTTCCTGTTTCCTTATATGTGCTTATTTTTCTTGTGTTTGGTATGTATAGCCCTCATATTTCCTTTGTTGCCTGTCTAGTTTTGTTTCATGTGGCCTCGCTCTTGGTGAGTTTATGTTGTTATGTTTAAGTTTACATGTTTACAAGTAATGTTTTTTTTAATCTATTTTAGACTTTTTTTTTTTATTTGAATAAACTTAGGTTCATAAAACTTGCCTTCAGCGGACTCATCCATTCCAGTCTGTTACATCCTGCCATAAAAATCAAGGGACTTTGCTGCCATACCAAGGTTGCAGCAGGCACAATGATATTACATAGTGCTGTTACCTAGTTACTCAGCTGGGGAATGTTTTCAGGCACTGCGTAATATAACGTTGTGTATATAGTATATAATATATTGTATAGTCCATAGCCAAATCCTCCTAGAAAAAATATACTTTTTTCTGTTGCTCTTAGTACTCAATTTAACTGTTTAACTCTTTATGACTAAAATGAGCCTTCTTACAAAAAAAGTGTCTGACTTCTGACTTTCTGTACACAGTTTTTTTTATTTTTATTTTAAGATTCTTTAAGATACAATTTTCCCTAATTTAGATCAGGACAGTATATTGACAGGAAGTAAGTTTGGGATCGGGA
This sequence comes from Danio choprae, assembly GCA_903798125.1. Taxonomy (NCBI): domain Eukaryota; kingdom Metazoa; phylum Chordata; class Actinopteri; order Cypriniformes; family Danionidae; genus Danio; species Danio choprae. The sequence goes on from CAIGQW010052771.1 coordinate 4,274,769, forward strand.
AAAGTCCACAGGTCGGGATCAGAAATCAGGATTTTTCAAATCAGCTTAATCACATGGCATGGGTGTTTCAAATCATACTTCAGAACATTGTTTCAGAACAGCTTTGGGATCTCAACACCATGTTGAAATGTCAGTTTTACATCAACCATCCCTAGTTTTGTTTAAATTTCATCTTTTGGTTGTTATTTTGCAGTGTCCTTGTTACATGCACTTGCTATAGCAACAATAGTAAAATATGTATTTAATGCAACCAACCCTGGACCAAACCCTATTTCTAACACTAAACATGATAAGGACTTGTTTTTAATTTATTTTACTAAGTGCTTAAATGTGTAATTACATTTTAACAAGGATACCTTTATTTCAAATAAAACCACACATTTTAAGTGAAGTTAGTTAATGAGACTACATTTCAAAGTGTTTCCAAATTAATTAGATGAAGTCTCATTTAAAAAAAAAGATAAAACGGAAATACACAACCTATTGGGCAACACACACACAATTCAATGCAATGTTATCTGGCCCTAAAACAAGACAGTTCACCACAGCAGACTCTCTGCAGACTGGCTAATCGCTATGGAAACAGGCAGACACTAGAACACGTGGATGCCACAGGACATAAGGCTGTGTCCATAATATCGAGACAGAGCTGGATTTTTGGACAGAATGCACAGAATACACACAATAGTGAATTACTGCCATTTCTGTTGGAACCCGAGGACTGTTGTGTGACAATTATAGAACATTGCTTGGCTGCATGAGAGCTATGACTTGACCCCCCCTTTCATTCATTTCCACTGGTATTGGGCACATTGGCACATTCTTCATCATTCTTAATTGCTTTTTAATATCACGTTTTAAACAAATAGTTTTCTGAAAATATGAAATCCTGGCATAATTTATTCACCCACATATCATTCCAAACCTGAATGATCTTCCTTCTTCTTTGGAACACAATAGGATTAATATCCGGCTGGGTGAATTCAGTACATTTATGACTTATTTTAAAGCTTAAAGCAGTCAAGTGTGAGTGAAAATGTATTGCTGATCATTTTTGGATGTGCTTGGATTGATTTTAATGAAAAATACCTTTAGATTATTTTTATTTTCTGGTAGTACCATGGTGAATGATTCCCACTCAGGCTGAATAAGTTGCAGAAATGTTTACTTGCTGTTCTTTCTACTTTCTGTCGTGTTGCTGACATGTCAGTGTTTTATATTTATTTTATACTTCAAACATGAGTCAGAAAGTACTAATTATGATCAAGGGTAAGTAAATAATGACTGAATTTGCATTTATTTACCTGTGTTTTTAATTGCTTTTAGTTAACTTTGCTGTTCATTTGTTTAGTTAATTGTTTATCATTACGTATTACTATTAAATGATAAAATGCTTTACTTTGCACAGTTTGTACACAGCTGTCATACAATCAGAACCCAGAATGAGCAGACGGAGATTGTAGGTGTTTAAAAAAAATTCTCAAGGTTAATTAGACTTAGGAATAAGTCTTGGCTGATTTTATGAGTAAGGTGTAGTAATTATAGGAAGGGGAGCTTTTATGTTATTTTGTTGGTAGTCGTATTTTCCTCCCACGCTTAATGACATAATGACACCTCACAGACTTCAGGATACAAACATGCAATCAGTCAAACGCTGTAATTTTAACTCGCACTTCAACTTTAATTTAGGTTCATGCTTGCAATTGTTCCTATAAGTATATTTTTAACATTTCCTCACAATACAAAAATTACATTACCAAGAGATCTGGAACAAACAGACCGCTACAGATATAAATCAAAACATGACATTAACATCAAATTTTCCACAAAGTCTGTGCTTTACTGAAACCGAGACAGAACTCTCAGCTCTGTAAACACAATGCTGCACCTCACACTAAGGAAACATTTCCTTTTTTATATGAATTATATTGTCTTAATGTATTATAGTATATTTATTATATTATATGTTCAAATATTGAATACAGAACCCAGAGAAATATTGTTTAAAAGTCAACACAGTATCACCACAATGTTGACTTCGAATTAAATTTTTTATGAAATGTCTACCCCAATATATTGATATATACCTGCACAGCTTTTCAAAGTCTGTGTAAAAAAAAGTTAGCTTTGGTAATCTTCACTCAAAGTCTTATTCTTAACCATGCTCCTCTTACCATTAGTTATCTATGAGGGAATGTGTAAAAATAAAGCCCTACCTCGTACTCCATACTCCATTTCAGTTGGAAGTACATCAACATCCTGAAATAAAAGTCGCAGCAACTTTCGCTTCATTTCCAGGCTTTACTACTGTAATGCCCTTCTGGGTAGACTTTCAACATTCATGGCAAAGCCTCTTTAAATGGTCCAAAATGCTGCTGCTCGTCTGGTCTTCAAGGAGCTAAAGAGAGCTCTCGTAACACCTCTCTTTATCTCCTTGAACTGCCTACCGGCTGCAGCTTGCATCAAGTTCAAAACATTGATGCTTTAGAACAGTTACAGGCTTTGCACCCTCCACATGCTTTTATCTCACGACAGAAAATTAGATATAGGGCTGTCAATAATAAAAAAAAAAAACACACATTAAACACAATTGTGGCCTCTGATTAATCTAGATTAATTGCAAATTGAAAATATTGCATTAACTGTTAATATGCAGTGTTGAAATAAAGAAATGCACTACGATCTATTTTTCTTATAGTTTATCATTTTTAACTAAAGTGAATAAGTGCAGATGTCAGTTGTCATCTGTTAAGTTTTGGTAGTTTTGTTCTCTTACTTATGCCTAGTGGTCTCCAGTGCGATGGAAGTGCGTTCTGCAAACTGACTCACTTTTTTTAGCTTTTCAGTGTCGTACAGTTCATGTATTCTCCTAAAAATAGATCCCGTCAATGGTGAATGGTATGGTCCTGAAGTTTGTGGCAGTTCATTAAGTCATGGAATGATTTTGCTTTGCAGTTGTAGTTGTTGTTGTTGTGTTTTTACAGACTTGGCACTGCTGACTCATCCAGTGTTCTTTGATACATGCGGTTGGTTGATACATCTTTGCAAACATATGCAAAAATATATTTGGCCCCAAGAGGGTAATTCAAACTTGTTGTGCTTCAGTGGAAGGACACTTCATCACTATAATAAGTTTACACAATCTGGAAGTTAAAAAAAATATATATATTCTTGCTCTTCAGCGCATGTCTTGATACTATCCATTACACAATGATATGGCTGCGATGATGGCAAACAATCAATTTGCTTTCAAGAAATATTAACGCATAAACCTTTACAGATTAATCACGTGTTAACCTTTAAACATTGACAACTGTAATAAATACATTACATTTTATTTTCCAATATATTCCCTTTTATATTCATAATGGATGTCTTAACCGTTGCCAGAAGTGTCCATATTTCATAAACAAGTCTAGTATAAATTTTTTATTGCACGACTCTAATTCTGTAATTAAACCCTGAATTTTCATCAACGTTCTCTGTTTACAGCCCTGCAGGAAGTGCAACATAAGTGGAGGCTTGTTTCAGACCAGTGGCTCTTGTATTGACTTCACCCCACACTGCCTGAAATGTCAAGCCACTTCAACTTACACCATGCTTCTCTGCTTCCAGCCATGTCTTCCTCTATGAGAAACATGAATCTAATTACCAAGCAAATAGTAATATTTTTTGGAATCTTTTAATATCAAGCACACAAGTTCACTGAAGCTGAAGCCATTTTAATGCTATACTTGTCAGGGTTCTGCCACTCCGGTCTTGTAAATTCATGTTTTGGTGGCAGAGTCCAGACACTAGTCCTTTCTTGTCCTGTATGTTGTGCTCGGCTCGAGTTTTCTTGGGTCGAGCACTTATTTTCTGGCATTCTGTGTCTCTGTATGAGCGCCGTCGTGACCGCGCTTAGGTCGTGCGTGCTCCCGCTTGATACGGGCACGAGAAGTCTGGACGTGCTTGGGACGCACGCTCTTGTTTTTTCTGTCGGCAGCATGCAGTTTCATTCTCAGTGTCTTAGTCTAGTTGGTTTTGGTTTCAGATGGTGCTGAGATAAAACATGCACGTTGCACGTGTAAGCGCACGATAATATGTTCATTTATCGTGTGCTTGTGTCTTCCATCTGTTTATGTTGGTGTTGTCTAAGCACGTGGCTCGGTGTTTACATTGTGGCCGCGTGCTTTAGTGGTGTGCTTTGTGAACAGGCGGTTAATGAGTTCTCTCATTGGCTGCGTGTTCTAGTCTCGTCTTGTATGAGCACATGGCTTGTGTTGTTTCTTTGTGTCATGTGCTCTCTCATCTGTTGTGTAGTCCCACCCTCCTAGTTAACCCATTATTTGTCTATTATGTTCACCTGTCTGTGTGTTAATAATTTCTGCTTATATTCTCCTCATGTCTGCTGTCCTGTGCCAGTTCGTCGTCGTTTATAGCCTTGTCCAGTCGTGTCTTCCAGTCCTGATCCATGCCAGCCCACTCTGTCAAGTTTGTTTGTTTGCTTGTGTGTTTTGTTAATGTTTTCCCCCTCGGGGTAGTTTGTTTTACCTTTTATTTTATTTTTATTATTAATAAACCCATTTTTTGTTCTGCAATTGAGTCCTCGTCCTCTTCCCTTCACAAACCTTGACAGTACTATATTTAACGGTTGGTGCCCTCTTGCTCAAATATTACTGAGACATGATTTTACACTCAAATAGATTCTGAATATTTAAATCTGCTCTTTATGCTTCAAATGTCCATTATTGCTTTTTACATCTTAAAAAAAAAAACATTTAATAAATGACGCTAGAGCAATTATAGTAATTTTACTGTCTTTGCATAGATATTAATGTGACTTTATCGGTCTATGTTGGAGCGTAAAGTCATAGACTGGAATCTCAAGTAGGGGTTTCAGCATGAAGAGATCATTGTGGTTTGCCGGCGGTCTCAGGAGTCTTTCAATGCTTCCAGGAACAGCGTGATCTGTAGTGAAGAGCACATAGATAATAAATGAGAGACTCAGACTGGCCTCTACATGAACATTTCATACACTCAACAAGGCTGTCACCCTCTGTGGTTTAAATCTGAAAGGGAAATCAATCAATTCTTTCATTGTCATGAAGCTGTTGGGTTATGTTTAACATTTTATAAAAGTTTAATGTGTGTGCAGGGGCCTTCCTCTGGGATATCTGGTATTAATCTGTGCTGGACAGCAGTTGAAGTTCTGGTGGAGATGACTCTAACAGTGTTTGACTGCTGGACGGCAGGTGATGGTCATCGACACGGAAGTCTGTGATGTCTGGAGAAAGCTTTCTGTTAGTATTCTCTCATCATCTTTGCATCTGAATAAATGCACTCGTACTGGGCAAAATACTAAAAGCAAAATCTGTATTACTGTAGTACTGTATATCCTAATATTTATAAAATAGTAGGGGAAAAATACCTGGTTGACCTCCTGCTGCTGCCAGTTTACAACTTATTATTTATCTATTATTAATACAATGTATTATTTATCAGCAGTATGGATGTGATTTTGCTGTTATAAAAGAGTTCCATAAACAATTTAATGTTGACATACAGTCCTGCCATAAGTTCATTTTAGTACATTTTAGAGCAGGGGTGTCAAACTTAGTTCCTGGAGCACTGCAGCTCAGCACTGTTTTAATAAAACACACCTGATCAAACTAATTTAGTCCTTCAGGCTTGTTTGAAACCTACAGGTATATGTATTGGAGCAGAGTTGAAACTTAACTGTGCAAGGTTGCGGCCCTCCAGGAACTGAGTTTGACACCCTTGTTTTAGAGTCTTTTTCTTCAACAACAAAAACAGCCAGAGACATTAGTCCCTTTATTAATTTGGGGTCGCCACAGCGTAATGAACTGCCAACTTATCCAGGATATATTTTCACACAGAAATAACTCCACACAGAAATGCCAACTGACTCAGCCAAGACTTGAACCAGTGACCTTCTTGCTGTGAGGCGACAGCGCTACCCACTGCGCCACTGTGCTTCCCCAGTTTAAATATATTTCTAATAATTATTTTGCTATCATTATCCCAAAGAGCAGAGATCATTATGTTGTAGCCGGTATATTGCTCTCTTTTATAGCTTTCAATGCTAAGATTGAGCCTTTTACAGTGACCATTAAGTGCAAAACTAATGACAAATCTGACAACAAAATAACGAATTACAAATTGGAGTGCAAATCTATGAAACATAACAATTCAGAAAACACAACAACAATTGTGAAAACATTATAACAAGTCAAAATCACAACAACCAATCCAAAAAACAAAACAAAACCCTGAAATAATCAAAACCACAACAGCAAATCCGAAAACAAATGAACAAATTAGGAAACACTGTGACAAATCCGACAAACCAGAATAGGTAGGCAATAGGTTTGTGCATAAAACAAAAGAATTTACAGACTTGCCTGGAAACCTAAGACTGAAAATATGTCAAACATTAAAGAGAAACAAATAAAGTACTGCCAGCTTATTACCTGGTGTTACCTGGCATAATTTACATGACCAACACAGACAGTACATTATTTTAAAGTACTAAAAATGTCATTAAAAATCATTTAGTTAAACTCCAGTTTTCCCAGTGATGGGTTGCAGGTGGAAGGACATCTACTGTGTAAAACATATGCTGGATAAGTAGGCGGTTCGTTCCGCTGTGGCGACCCCAGATTAATAAAGGGACTAAGCCGAAAAGAAAATGAATGAATGAATAAACTGCAGTTAAATTTTCAGAAATTAGAACAGAGATTGCGGTTCCATAATGCAAGTGTAAATTAACAGAAAAAACTTGTAAATCAAAAGCTGTGGACTTTATTCGTTCATTCATTTTCTTTTCGGCTTAGTCCCTTTATCAATCTGGGGTCGCCACAGCGGAATGAACCGCCAACTTATCCAGCATATGTTTTATGCAGCGGATGCCCTACCAGCTGCAACCCATCACTGGGAAACATCCACACACACTCATTCACACACATACACTACGGACAATTTAGCCTACCCAATTCACCTATAGTGCATGTCTTTGGACTTGTGGGGGAAACCGGAGCACCCGGGGGAAACCCACGCAAACACGGGGAGAACATGCAAACTCCACACAGAAATGCCAACTGACCCAGCTGAGGCTCGAACCAGCGACCTTCTTGCTGTGAGGCGATTGTGCTACCCACTGGGCCACCGTGCGGCCCAGCTGTGGACTTAAAAAATAAATAAATAAAAAATACAGTCATGCAACAGATATTTTAAGCTTTGTATTTAGTATGAATTTGATGAATACATGATTTAACAACCTACTCATATTGACAGTCACTTATCGCAAGCTACTGGTGAAATAATAGAACCTGCTAAAAATCACAGTTCATTTACACTACAACAAAGTACAAAAAAGGTTTGTTTTTGAAAAGTTTCACTTACAGACAACAGTGCCGACCCTTATTAGCACAGTTCCACAAAAATTACTAAAACTATGCTTTATGAATGCCAGACCAGTAGTTGGTGACAAAAGTGGCTATTATGTATTTTCCAATAGTACACCATTGTTGTTTTGGTCGTCAATTACTCACGCATACCATGGACCAAATAAGTGAAATGCATGTGCAAGATACCACCATTTTCACAAAATTGTGTTTCTGTAGTTTACACTAAGACGATGATGGTGTCATGTTTCCAAAAAGTGTGCTTTGAAACTTACTTTAAAAATTGTAGCTGCCCAAAACACTGAAATCTATCTATCCGTGTGTGGAACCATTGTGATTCAACGACTAGAAGAAATTCTTGTGTAATAGATGATAGAACAAATATAACAAATGATTAGTTTTTTGCTCTTTTAAAAACTATTTTTTGTTGTTGTCCGTGAATAAATGTTTTTTTGCTCCCATAATGCTGTAGTTATGGAATCCACCAAAACAGACTCACTACACCATGCTAGCCAGACAAACCTTGACATGCTGGTCATTAGAGCCCAGAATGCAGATGAAAAAGGGTAATCGAGTGTGGAAAACCAATTCACACAAACCACAATACAAACCCACTCACATTTTTCCTTCACACATGCACACGCACGCACACACACACACACACACACACACACACACACACACACACACACAC
>CAIGQW010052771.1:4292825-4311196 GCA_903798125.1 Danio choprae
TCTCTCTCTCTCTCTCTCTCTCTCTCTCTCTCTCTCTCTCTCTCTCTGAGCGGAAGTTGAGTGAGTGAAACCGAGCTTGGGTGTGAGCTGCGGGCATGAGTGTTTTTTCTAACTGTCTTTTCTTTGCTTTTCTTTTTTACTTTAAGATAATTGTTTTCTCTTAGTGTATTTATTAGTAGTTTAGTGTTTTAGGCGACGGTGACGACCGTTTTGTCCGGGAGTCATGCCGGTTCGCGGAGAAAGAGGCGTGGGGCTGGAAACGCTTACACGCCGGCATGCTTGTAAACTTTGTCCGACTATAGACTGTTCTGTGGAGAATTGTGTGTTGGCAGTCGGAGAAATAGTTGGCTATGATAGTATTAAATCTGCATCTAGAATGAATAATGGAGTTGTGGTTTTTGTTGATAGTGTTGATAAGGTTGCAACTATTGTTGAGCAAGGTGTAATAGTTAAAGACGTGTTTGTTCAAGCGGTGCCTAATGAACTTCGTTCATTAGTAACGAAATGTTAGAGAGAGAGCTTTTAAGACATGGGCAGTTAATGTCATCGATTAGATCGATTTCCCTTGGATGCAAATCTCCGCATTTAAAACACGTCTTTTCATTTAGAAGACAAGTCTTTATAATTTTGAAAGATAACAAGGAGTTAAACTTGGTGTTCAAGTTTAGGGTGGAGGATTACGATTATAGCGTTTATGTAACCTTAGAAAAAATGAAATGTTTTGGATGTGGAATGGAAGGTCATATTATACGTTCCTGTCCGGAATTAAATGCTGGAAATGTAAATAGGGTTTTAGAACAGGCTGAATCAAACGAATCTCAAAAGAAAAATAAATCTAGTGAAACTCAGTGGCATGTTAGGGGTAAGGCAAATAAGTCTCAAAGGAAGAAACTAAATGAGCAAGATGAATATCAGGAAAAAGTGCAGAATGAATTTCAAGAGTTAGAACAGAGTGGGCCTGTTAAAACTCCAGAACAAAATTCTGAAAAACATTCTAAGTCACAAGGGGAGAATGAACAGAGTGATGCTCAGGTACAGAAACAGAATGATCTAACTGAAAAACAGGGACACAAAAGAAATGAATTGAATGATTCTCAAGAACAAAATCAGAATGAATCAAATAAAGGGAAGAAGACAAATGGATTAAATGAAAATCAAAATGTCAAAAATACCCCACATGATTTTCTAAATAAGAAAAGAGTCATTAGTACTCAGAAGGTAGTAGAGAATGCAGGATGTTCATTGGATAAAGAAGGTGAGATGTTTGTTGAGGATAATGCAATCAAAGATAATGAAAGAAAGAGAAAAGGTGGAGATGGATGTCGAACCTCTGTTAAAATGAAGAAATTTCCTCAGCAAGATTGTTCACAAACCCTTGAGAGTGATAGTTTGGTAGACTCTGATGAAGGCTCTTTAATGTCTGTACGGTCCGTACCCTATTTAAAAGGTGAATATTCTAGGTCGTGCCTTAAAAGATTCCTTAGGAATTCTAAAGGAGTAAGAAATCTGAAGATTGAAACAGTTTTTCCAGATCTACAACTTTTTATTGATTTTGCCGCAGCTTGTCAAAGACAAACTGAAAGTGATGGAGGGAAATTTTTCACTGATCAAGAGATTTTTTGTTTAAGAAAACATGTTTTGAAAGCAAAAAAACAATTAGAGGAAGATGATTACGTCTAATTTCAGAAATCTGTCTTTATTAGGACTTGGTTTTCTTTTTTTCCTTTTTGCTTTTATGAGTGAGTTAAAAATTGGCAGTCTGAATTTAAATGGAGCGAGGGATGATAAAAAAGAGCTTTGTTTTTCAGACTGTGTTCTCTTAAAAAATTAGATGTTGTCTTTGTACAGGAGACACATAGCACTCATGATAATGAAGGGGATTAGAGAAGAGAATGGGAAGGTGATGTTTTTTTAAGTCATAAGACAAATAATAGTTGTGGAGTGGGAATCATTTTTTCTAAATGTTTTAAACCTCAGTCGGTTGAATGTGTGGAGGTTATTAAAGGTCGATTGCTAAAAATTGGAGCAATGCTCGAAAATATACAATTTGTATTTTTCATTGTTTTATGGATTGTTATCGTCTTTTGTCGTTGTTCTCATGGTTAGAGTGTTTTTTCGGTTTATGTGGTGTAGTTTTTTCTAAACAATTGTTTATTTTGGGGTATAGATATTCACAAAAAAAGAGAGAACAATGTCAATTGTTTAATTTTATTTTGGGAAGAGCAAAAATGGCTGTATATATGAGTAGACGAAACAAGATTGAAGGTTCCTCAGATATTGATGTTGTTTGTATTTTTAAAAAAATGTTAAAAGCTCGTTTAAAAATAGATTTTAACTATTATCGTTTAGTGAGTGATCTTGAGAAATTTTCCAATATATGGTGTTATAAAGATGTGCTTTGTTCTGTTGAAGAGGAGAATTTAAATTGAATTTTCAACAATTTGCTGTTTTAGGATGGGATTATTTTATGGATTTTTTGTAGGTTGAGATGTAATTGCATAATTGTATTGTATTAAAGTCTTTGTAAAATCTCTCTCTCTCTCTCTCTCTCTCTCTCTCTCTCTCTCTCTCTCTCTCTCTTAAAAAACACACTCCCCTCCTTACTCAAGACTTTAATTCTCTAACACTGACAGTTCATTTGTATAGCACTTCGTGTGTTGCCTGTTTTTTTTTTGAATCACTGAATTCCTCAATTGTAAGTTGCTTTGTGTCTGCAAAAGCACAAAAGTGTCTGCCAAATGACTAAATTTAAATGGCAGCTTATTCTGCAATTCATAAACCTAACCATAATCTAACACTTTGCTAATACTCTACTGATTCTTATGGTTAAAACCACTTATACAGTAGTTAGAACAAAGTGGAATATCATGTAATCATGTTTCCTAATACTTGTAAGAACAAAGCATTTGAAATTACATTTAAAATAATTTATCTTATTTTCTCTATCATTATGGTCTTTGGTGTAAACAGATCTTTAATTCCATCAGCTCCGTGGAGACAAGACAGGGATATGAACATCTAGAGATTACATAGAATTTTGAGAAGGTTTTATAATGAATTAAAATGAACTTCCTCATGATGAGCCCCTTTGATGCCCCCCAAAAAATCAATTAGGGTGAATTCAGATGGAAAATTAAGGTGCACATTTTCTCACTGGCTCAGGTATGACTCATTATTAGAAATGAAACGACTTTCAGCAAAGTCCCAACTTTACTCCTCAAGAGTTTTGAAACTGCTGAAATGGTAGAAGAAAAAAAAAAATCAAAAACATCATGCAACAACTTCCATCAGTTCATGCATGAAACTTTTCCTGTCACTTTATGGGCAGTAAATGAGTTCCCAGTCATTCTGAAATGCGAGTCTGCTCCGCCGTGCGCTACAAATGATTCACAGCCCCAGTGGTGCTAATTAGAGACAGGATGTGCATTGGGACCTACTTAAAGTGATGATGAAGGGAGAGATGATGCACAGTGAGCTCACCTTTACAGCACCTAGATATTCTCATTTTCCAGCTGAAATCTCCCTCATTGATTTTGCGTTATTTCAAATTGCCAAAACAAAGAAAGCGTTTTGAACCATATAGAAAGCGAATCACATAATTATGTTGTTTTGCAGAGAGAATCAACAATGGGTTTCATTATACATGAGCAATTTACAAGGATGAGCGGGCGACTTGAGGTTATTAGAATGTAGTGAGCTGTCTGTCGCTTGTTATCGTCAATTGTTCTCTGCTCCTAGTGCAAAATACTATTTTATACACCGTCAGCCATCAGCTACTAGATGAGGCCTGCTGCACAGTCCGATCAGCCAATAATTAGTTTATACGTGATTCACAGCAGATCAAAACTCTTCTGACGGATCCTCAGGGCTTGATGTAGGTTAAGACCCGAGTGCAGATGCACATTGATTTTGGAGTGAATGTGGGGAACGGCGTTATCGACTGTTGTGGCTTGAACCTGAGTCCATTAGCTCCACAAATGAAGGTCCGAGACGTTCATGCGATCAATCTGTAATGCGTTCTTACATTTCAAATAAGATGACATTGGCAGTATGTGAGGTTTGCCGCTAACAGTCCATGCTAATGATTGCAGCATTGTCTTTAGTCCAGTGCTCTTTGTTGTCCCACAGCACTGGGTAAAACACAGCAAAAGAAAGGCAGAATATTCATGAGAGATACACGGGACAGGCAGTCAATGGAAGCACAGCACTCGGAGGACTCGCCCGGCAGCCCGGATACTTTCAGCGAGTCAAGAGAAAGTCATTACTGCTTGGCATGCCATTCATGCACCACCTCGACTCAGGTTTGCTCTCTTAGCTCCATAAGAGCTTTTCTCATCTGCCATTTTCAATATCATGCCCGGAGGCAGTCCTGATGCTGTGAAATGTGCTGTGAAAGAGATGGGAGAATCCCCTCTGCTCCTTTATTCAATACAGTATCCTCTTTAGATGTCTAAACTGAAGTGGGGCAATTTGGAGAGAATGAATTCTGACAAACATGCAATTGAACGACCATAAATACGCGGTTAGGATATTAGCGCTGACATTTTCCTTTAATCTATTTGTCAGTCATGTGCTGACTCCTCCTTAATGACCTGCTATCATGGCCTAAAGATTGCTGACATGCTCAATCTCATTCCCTCCCCTCATCAGCAAAAGAGACACAGCCCAATTTCCTTAGAAGTCCTACTGATGACCACGAATGCTTTGGCCTTTTAACTGAGTGTTTTATGCACCTTGCTTTATGGGCCCATGTATATTGATATGGTGATGTAAAATTGATATGTTGAGCTCATTAGGAGAAACTGGTGTCTTGCATCAACCTCCTCTGAGGGCACTGAAGACTCTCAATAGAGTGTTTAATGAATATTAAACTGTATGTTTGGTCTCATAAAAATGCAATCACATCGTCATCAAAGAAACTTTCTGCTGGAATGAATGTAAATCATGCAGGTAATTACGAGTGGATTGCACAGAAAATGCTTTCATTTTTTTTTGTGGGCAAAATTCATGAAAGTTGTTTATGTTCAAATTTACTGGCTCTTAGTGTTACCTTTTGAGCATAAATAAATAAATGTTTGCAAATAGCATTTAAAAAAATGTATCTTAATGTTTCTTACGGTGTGTTCACACTTGGCAGCTTTAATTTGATTAAATTAAACCCTTGTGCGGTTCATTTGAATGTGTGATCCCTGTCATCAGCTGCAAACATGGGTCTTCATATACTTCCAAGTAAACTAAACATGGACAAACAAGATCTAAACTAACCAAAAACAAGACATAATGTCACAAGATGTGGCAAAACAATAATAATAAAACTTTTCTCTTCATAGTGACACAGACATCATAAACATGTTTCCCTGCCGCAGATCTTTGCTTGTGTTTGAGATATCACAAGCTTAGATTTTGGCAACCCCATGGTTAAAAGAAAAATGTTACTTTAAAATACAAAAAAAAAATGACACACTAGGGTAAATAAGACAGGGCTGGGTATGCTCAGATCCAGGGCAGGATCAGACAGACCACAGCAAAAACAGACTATACAAAGTGCACATTTCAAAGTAAAATAACTGGATGTGGCACTGTTTTTCAGAGAAACAAATATGATAACTTATTCTGTATTTCTTCAAACAAACTTTTTTGTTTTAGTAGAGTCAACAATTACATATAGCACCTTCAAAGGTGCCATAGATTAAAAATCTAGATATACTATACCTATAGGCATAGCTCAACAACAAGAGTTCAGTACATGTTAATGATATACCATAAACCTCAAACACCATTGTTCTTATGTAAATCTTGTGAGTGTAAAATCCTTGTGAAGATTAGGCCAATTAAAACAAAACACTGATTGTGACATTCCACACAGGATCATTAATATGCAAGCCACAAGCAGCATTTGATTGGCCACAACATTCCCAGTGAGATGTTTTGTTAGTTTAACGTGTATATTGTGAAATATTCAATATGTGTTTGTAATGAGGCGACAGACACATGTGAACTGTTAAAATTAGTGTTTAGTGCATATCATATAATATCATCATATCATATCATATCATATCATATCATATCATATCATATCGTATATAATATCACTCAGCTCTTACCTTGATGCATCTGTTTATGCCAAGGTTTATATTAATTCCTGATTTTTCTTTAATACTTTTGTGAAATGAATGCAAGAGAGTTACACTCATGGTCAGCCCAGAAAATACAACCTCAAAAACAGCCCATGATCATTCTAGCAAACATGCTTTAAATATTATGGAGGAGCTCATGCATTACATACAGTGATCCTAGAATTCTTTTAAATGGGTCTTCAGAGAACCGTTGATTGAGAGCCATTAATTAAGTCTTTGAGTGAATAGCTTTTGTGGAGTGAGCTGTCTGTATCCAAGACATGTATTATCTGAGAGAGACAGAATATAATAGTGAATGCTGCATTAGTGATATTAGTATGCATTTCATTTTAGGCTTGTCCAGTTATGCACAAAGAGCAGAGCAGATTCTGCATTAGAAATGACCATTAAATATCAGCTAGAGTTCATTATACAAATTTAAGAGGAAACGAGAGTTCCTGATTAACATGAAGAAATAGCATGCGAATAAAATGAAGAATATGCTCTTGTTAAGAAGAGCAGCAAATATCATATTCTATCATTTTCAGTAGTTAATACGAACATGAAATAAACAGAGGGTCAAAAAAAATGAACAATAAACATTAGATCAATTGAACGATGAGAAAATGTATGTGTTAATTGCTAATTCTATTAATAATTGTGTTGGACTGAAAAACAGAAATGAAGTAGCACGCTTTTTTTTCTGTCAACAAAACTGAACTTATTTGCATAATTGAAATCACCAGCAAAGTTGGGTAAAATATGATGATTTCTACTGAAATAGTATTTAAAAATTTTACTTAAAAAAAACCCCCTCATTATTATTTAGGCTGGTAATGAATGAGCTAATGTTTAGAGGATCAATCAGTATCAGTTTATTTGGATGCATCAGGCTGTATGTTTGGAGTAAACAAAGACAATCCATGTATCGTTCATTAAAAAAGTTTTAGAAGAAAATGTCTTTTACTCACTAGTGTGCTAACCTTTTTATTTTTCTGTCATTAAAAATATTTGTGATACAAAGACTTTCATAAATAACATCTCAGAGCTCAAGCAGTAGTGTAGCATGGAGTCCCGGAGATGTAAACCAATTAACCAGGCGAAACTACAGTCTTTGCTGGATAAGTGGATGTCTGACCTTTGAAAACGGTGACATTTTAAGATCTCTTCTATAAGTCGGGGAGACTTGAAAGACTTGGAGAGTATATTGAAAAATGGGACTACACTTGGTAAGAATAGGAAAGAAACTTAACATGAGCAAAAATATTATTTTATAAATCACCCCAATCAATTCAATATGTGAGCTATAGCACTGTGCAAAAGTTTTAAGCCACCATAGGATTTGCTGTTTTAACAGTGTTATAATTACAATATATGATATAACGGTATAATGACCATATTATCTGTTAGTCCCCACCTGAACTGTTGAAAAAACACAGACAGTAAAGAACTGGCCTCTACAGAATCCTGAATATCATAGAAGCAGCATGAGATTACCTGGACAGGGAAATAAAAATAAAGATTGTTGCCAACATCTAAAACAAACTTGGCCAAGTGCTGAAAGATGTCTCTTTTTTTCTCCACACGTCTCCACAAAAGACTACCTAAGAGTATGCTTAGTCCTAAGTGATGTCACACTAAAAACTGATGTCTAACAGAATAAGTCTTTTTGTTCTTCGTGTAAATATTTCCCATACTTTCTGTTTTTATCTTAACAAAGAGACCAGAACATAAATATGTATGGTCATTAAAGCATTGCTTAAACATCAGAGTTTTTGTGAACCTAAGATATAAGTAATAAGAGCATCATTATCACTATGTTACCTTGGAAGAACGTTAAAAATGTGTTTTAATTTCCAATTCCAAGAAAAAGGTCAAAGAAAGTAAAAACATTTTTACCTAAAATGCAAAAAACTAGGATGAAAATCTATATATAGACTATGCAAATTAAATGTATACATACACAAAAGAGATATACTCACTGTCAAAGCATTATGATGATCTGTCTAATAATGTACTGTGCATAAGTTTTTGCCTCCATCAGCTCTGGTGTTTAAGCATAAATGGCCAAACAGATTTATGTACACACAAAATTAATAAAACAAATACAACATTAATGTTAAAAAAATACAATATAAACATATCTACAGTAAACTACTGTATTTCATTAATTTATACAGTATTAATACACCAACATTCTGAAGTATTAACATCTACTGTACATTGAACTTTTGTAAAACACGGACATAAACACCATCAAAAGCAGCTCATCTCAAACAGCTTTTTACAAGCAGAGAAATATATTAACATTCAGAAGACGCTCTGTGTCATTGGTACAGCTACTTAACACATCATGCTAAAACAAATGACATTAAAATAATGCAATAAACATTATTTATCAACATTGCATGGAAAATGAAACTCTAATGTGCATAATTGTTGAGGAAAAAACTGAAAAGAACCAAAGTAATGTCAACAAGTGAAGTATCATGTAAAATCAATATATTCACAGAATATATTAAGGAAACTTACTGGTAACCAGGTAACAGATTTTTACTGTAGCTTTTTCAGGGTTTTTTTTTTTACCATTAAAACAATGGTCATTTTAACAGCATGTATTTCCTACCCTTAAACACACTCTCGAACTCTTATGGGAAGACTGGGAAGAATAACATACATCTTTCGTACATCTACATCTATTCCCTATTATTCAGGTTGGGGGCCATTTCATGACTGTCAGTGTTTTATCAGTTGTTTTTTTCTCTCCAAATATAATTTCACTGTTAATTATATACAGTATGAATGTTATTCCATTGCTAAAACAACCCATTTAATGGTGACCTTGGACTTGCTGTACAGTGCTATGTCCTGTTGCTGAAACCAACTGAGGCATGATCCCTGTCATGTAGCAAGACATTAGGGGTCAATCCAAAAATGTGTCTCTTATCAAAGTTACTTAGATCTTTATTTCCGCCCATTTCTCCTTCATCAAAGCATACTGATTATTAGAACTGAAAACTAAATTTTATGGATCATCAGTGAACATCTGAAATAGAATGTATGATGTACATTTCTATTTCATATTCATAGATATGACAAACTAGCTGATGAAAAGAAGATGCAGAGGGAATAAGCTTTTAAAATACATCTAAATATTCAATATCCTCCGTATGACATCCAGTGACAGACAGTGAAATTTTATGCAGGCAAATCTAGACATTCTGAGTATGTTATTAAATAATATGAATAACCAAGATAGAAACCGAGCCTCAGCTGGGAGAATTGTTTTAAATCAAATTTCCACATTGCAAGAAAATTACAACATAATATGCATGACAAAGAGTAAATCAGGGGAAAATGATCCAGACAAAGAATCAGTCTCAAGCTCATGGAGCTTTTGCTATGGATTCTGGGAAACCATAGCCATGAAAAAAGAGATAATTAAAACAATAAGCTGCCTTGATAACTTTCTGACAGTCTGCTGATTATCTATCCACCATGTATGTCTGGAGCCGAAAAAATAATGAGGTGGTGAAATGAGAGACAAGATTTGTTTTGTTGTTAGAAAACTATAATTGACAAAACTTCAGTGTGCTGGAAAAATATATCTTGCGTATTATTGTTCCTACTTCATTTAAAAAATATTAAGTACAAGAGAATCACCACTTGCCACCAGTCTAGTTTCTGTTTGTGCCATGCTCTTTACTTCAGATCACAAAGGTACATCTACTTCCTCTTAAAGAGATTGTCATAATTTACTCACCATTCTCTTCCTCCAATCCTGTTTGACTTTCTTTGTTCTGTTGAACACAAAAGAAGATATTCTGATAAAGCCATTTACTTTTTCCTGCTATGGAAGTCAATGGTTAAAGGTTTGCAGCTCTTTTATATATATCATATAATATAAACTTACAAAGGTTTGAACCAATTGAGAATGAATAGTGAGTAAAATATATATTTTTAACTATCCTTCAGGGACTACAAGTAGAATTTAAAAATCTATGTTATTAGTGACACTAGTGGCCATTAAGTGAACTGCAAACAGCAACATATTGGTGATTCTTGGACATGTGCACATGTATTCAGCCACCATGTTTAGAGGCTGGATCCTTCAAAGGCTGCATTAAAAAGGCAGACTGCATCACTGCCTCAATTCAAAGGCTCTACCAAATTGGGCTTCCAATTGCATCTTTCAATGTAGGATACCAACCAATGGATCTTTCACAGCCCAAGCTATCCCAAGATTAATTCCATGCCAGTGACAAAATGAGAATTGTGACAATTGAGAAAATGGTTGGTTTTAAAAGTATGTATTGCAGTTTAGCTAACACATTTACCATTTACCATTTTAGAGTCAAGGCTTAAGCTTAGTCCCAGCCTAAAATCTAAATCTGAGCTTTTTCAACGGAAGAAACATAAAATATACCATTGCCTTTGTTTTGTCTCAAAATGGACACCATGCTTTTATTACTGAAATAAGGAAACATCCTAATCATGTCTGCAATTTGTTGTTTATGATTAAAGGATTTGTGAGTATGTATGCCTTTATTTCCTCTCACATATATGGGGCACTTACATACATATATGTTATGTAAACACATATGTTCAACTGCTGAATGCAAACAAAGAAAACATATGGAAAAACTTGCGCAGACAGATACTCAATTTTTACATAATGTGCTTGAATACAAATCTACCAATTACATCTATAAAACATTCAAGCATAAATCCAAACTCTTTGCTTACATGCGCCTATTACTTACAAGTAAAACATTATGTACTGTAAGATTTCATTCTATCAGCCCAACGACAGAATCTGATAAATGATCGAAGGTTAAATGCATGTAAGCCTTTTTAGTGCTTCTGAAAAGAATTGTGTTATTTATTTAAATTTGTTTTCAGCTCTGAGTTCAATCTGACTCCAATTTTGGTTATTCCAATTCATTATTTCCAACATTATTAGTTGTGATACAGTTTAGATTTTGATATTTTCTTGGGTCCGCTATTCTTAATTGTACTTTCATTAGGGACCAAACGCTGCTTAGAGTTCCACGATTGCGTTTCTTTTCTTACGCACATTATCTTGACACTCTCAAGTTAGTCAGATGATGTAGGGATAACTAATACCCAATTAGGCTGGTTGCCTATTGCCTATTAATCTGTGTCTGGGTTCTTTGTAGCTGTGCTATCAGTGTTAAGAGATGTAGCGCTGGGTCTAACTGTGTGAGTTGTGTCAAATGTATTGATATTTGCATTCTCATTTACAACCTCAGATACACATTCCTCTGCATTTTTTTTAGATGAAACAACATGACTTTGAATGATATTGTTCACAGTATCGTCAAGCTGCATTAAAACTGCCATACCTGAATCCTCAGACTCTACCAGTGTCTCATAATCCATGAAAGCTAGGATATACTCGAAGCAACTCTCTTCTTCATCAATCTGAAAAGTGGATGCATCCTTCCTCAACACAGGACCAACACTCTTGGCCAATTGGAAAAGTTCATCAGCTGCCAGCATGAACAGGTTCTACTTGATTGTCCACATCAAGCGCTTCCTCTCCCAGTCTGCCATGATGTCTTCCCCTCTTTTCCACAGGTGGTCTTGTTAAGGTATCTTGTCCGCCGTCTGTCCTGGCTTTCTTCTGCAAATCTCAGCTTCTCATTTGTCACAGTTGTTTAAATGTTTGCCCATCAGAGCTGTGTACTGAGTGGTCTCCTTCAGCTGTCAACTTTTGGCTGTCCTTGTCGCCTGCGCAGCTGTTGCCGTCCCCGTACGGGCCACCAAATATCTGTAACAGGTACCGCAGCGGCAGCACCATGTCAGCAGATAAATATCCTGAAATACAGGTCAATAATCATGAGACAGGGCAACAGCGTGTTGAGTGCTCAGAATTCTCTGCAGTTATGTTTTATTCCAGTTCAAAATAAACATACTTCAATCTTCAAACATACTTATTTCAATGTCTAGTAACATTCATTCATTCATTCATTTTCTTTTCGGCTTAGTCTCTTTATTAATCTGGGGTCGCCACAGCGGAATGAACCGCCAACATATCCAGCATATGTTTTACCTATGCCCTTCCAGCTGCAACCCATCTCTTGTAACACTGTTATGTAAATAAACTTATTTACATTCTCAAAATTCACAATAAACAAATTATACACCACAAATCTTTCATTAATTCTTTTGTCTACTTTTTAACATGAAACATCATTTTTGTTATATTTACCCCTTTGTAATTATTTGAAACAAATTAGCATTCTTTTTATATCAGTACACAACATTCATTACTCAACTGCATCACTTTTCAACACTCGTTTTAACTTCTTCACATAACTATAACTCAAAATACTTTTATCTCGAATAACTTTAGACATTCATGTTTACATATTAACACGTTACACTTGCCACTTTTACCTAACATGGCGGATTCACGCGGCAAACTTAACTAGCTCATAACACCTGTATACTGAGTATACATCTATGTGAACAACTAACAGGAGAGGATTATACATGTGGCAGCAAAAGAAATGCATTAATGTAATATTAAAATAAATATCAAATCAGATATAAAATAAAGAAATGTTTGTACCGACCCCACACATACAGTAAAGATTTACATTTGGTTGTGAAGAAACGCAGTACATAAAAACTTGGCTGAAACAGTGGAAAAACTTCGTCTTACATGACCAACTACCTGGCCAGCATAGTTAATGTCTCTCTTTTGTTTTATTATGTTTTTGTGATGTTTGCACATTACTAATCTGAAATACAGGACAATAATCATGAGACAGGGCCACAGTGTGTCGAGTGCTCAGAATTCTTTGCAGTTATGTTTTAGTCTACGAAGAAGACGCAGAGAATCACTACATGACCGCACACCCTGCTGTTCATGGTGAGTATCACATAAAACCCATAATAGTGACTTAACACATTATAACACATGAAATAAAATACATTCCAAGGTACTCAAAAAGATATATAATACATAATTCAATGCATTTCTAACACAAACACAAATGTAACACTTTCGCGGACGTTACACATACAACTTGCTAATACTAGTGATTAAATAATTAAAAGGTCTTCATGCTGTCATGCCACACTGCTCCGTAGAGTCAAATGCGCTTTTAAAATCCATAAAATCATGTCACAACATAATGATAGCTCAGACTTCACATAATATACTGGATACAATGAATTTGGGAGACTCCAGAATTAATAAAAAAGGTTAACATTTATTTTCCAGATAAAAGTGTATCATGCCAATTACAGTATCAAACAATAAAACCCAATTCAGAAGTAAATGCACAACATCAATTACTCAAAGATAAATCTAAGTGTAACGCTCCGTTGTTGACGGAAGACATGATGAGATGAACACGGGATATGATAACAAAAACGGATTTATTTAACAAACACTTACTGGTAACAGACACTGGATACAGGCAGACAGGCCGAGGACGAGACAACCAAAGCAACCAAAATACCGGACAACGAAGGACACAGACGAAAGGGTATAAATGGATAAGATGATGATTAAACTAATGACACACAAGGGATGAACACAGGTGGAACAAATGAACACTGATGGTGGAGGGAAAAGGACAAAGGAATCACATGGTGATAACAAAAAGCACATGAACAGGACAGAACACTGACAGTACCCCCCCTTTTTTAAGGCGCGTCCTCGCGCCTTCACACGAAACAAGATGGAGGGTAGAAGGGGAGGGTACAAGGGAGGAGTCTAAGGGAGAACCAGGAAGGGAACTGGAGCAGGAGGACCCAGGACACAGACAGAAGGATGGCCCCGGGCGGAGTCGAGGAAGGGAGGGACCATGGAGGAGGAGTGGCTGGCGACTCCAGGGGGCCGACTGAGGGAGACGCTGCTGATGGTGGTGGAGCCCAAGGAAGGGACGGAGAGCCATAGGGCAAAGGTGACGCCGAGATCTGAGGCCCGGGTGAAGCAGGTGACTCACCCGAGCGAGGTGACGACGGGGTTCCGGAAGCCCGCGACAGAGCCAGAGCGACAGAGGACCAAGGCGTAGCTAGAGGGAAGGAGGAGCTCAACGCAGCCGTTAGGACGGTGCGACGAGGTGCAGCCGGAAGAGTGGAGTCCAGAGGCGAAGGAAGGGCGACGACTGACCAAGGTGGAGCCGGAGGGATGAAGGAGCCTGGGGGAGCTGGTGGGCGGACAGCCCACGACGAAGACGAGGGAGGAGTGAGCCAACGTGGAGCCCTAGGGTCGAAGGGCCGAGGTGGAGTCCGCAGCTCGGAGGTTGCAGGAGCTGACGCTGGGTGACACCCTTCAGAGGGCGACGCAGGCAGGTAGCACCCACAAGAGAGCTCCATTTCCACAGCTAGAGGGCGAGCTGGGGGGCTGGCTGACTGCAGCAGTGCTGGAGCTGGCTGACTGGCTGCAGTTCTGGGGGACCGTGGGAAGCTACTCATGACTCTGGAGTTGAGGCTTTCTTCTAGAAGGCAGATTAAAAAAAACAAAAAAAACTGTATGGAAACAGTTGAAAATTGCTGTCTGAAAACAGTGGAAGGTTATTGCTGTCTGGAAACAGCGGAAGATTAAAAATATAGCCCCAGAAGTCAATGAGTAGCCTCCCAGTGTCCAGCCACTGTCCATCTGCAGAGGAAGGGGTGGGCGGGACTCTTGCTGTTCTCGCGGGTATCCGCCAGGACTCCCCCTTTCGGCGGTGTTGCTGGCTCACACACCTGGTCAGACGGGGTTTCAAGCTCTACAACTCGGCGCGATTCCGCTCCGTCGCTCTAGGGGGCGATACCTCATCGGCCGGGGGTGGCTCTCCATCTGCGGTGGGCTCTGGCAAGCGCTCCCTGCAGGTGGATGGTGTTGCCTGGCTGGTCACTGGGTCGGGAGTGGCACTCCAGGAAGGCGGTGAGTTCTTTTACTCGCCAGTGTCCACTCCATACTTGCGGCGATGTTGCCCTGAGGACCATCTTTAGACAATCGTGCTCTGCGAGAGATGATGGGCGTGCAGAGCACGTCGTCCGGAAAGCTGTTCACAGTCGCTCGGATATGGTCCTCAGGGCTGCTTTCCCCCTGCTCCAGCAGGCGGTGAAGACGAACGGGAAGGTGGATGGGGTCCAGGGAAACACGAGGGGAAAAAAATAACACTGGGGGGAAAACAGACTATAAAAAGAAAAACGGGGGAAAGCACGCCGCTATTTTTGGGTCCGGTATTATGTAACGCTCCGTTGTTGACGGAAGACATGATGAGACGAACACGGGATATGATAACAAAAACGGATTTATTTAACGAACACTTACTGGTAACAGACACTGGATACAGGCAGACAGGCCGAGGACGAGACAACCAAAGCAACCAAAATACCGGACAACGAAGGACACAGACGAAAGGGTATAAATGGATAAGATGATGATTAAACTAATGACACACAAGGGATGAACACAGGTGGAACAAATGAACACTGACGGTGGCGGGAAAAGGACAAAGGAATCACATGACGATAACAAAAAGCACATGAACAGGACAGAACACTGACACTAAGAGTATAGATGGAAGTCCAAATTATACATAGTGTTGAGCTTGAAAGCTCTTCACTACGAGCTGGTCTACGACCCCGAGACATTTTTTGCCCTTCTCTTTAAATACCCTATGAGAGCAATGAATGGTTATTTTGTCAAAGTTACCCAGTGACTTAAAGATTTATTCATCTGTTGGAATTTAATCAAAATTTATCAAACATTGTGAACAAAACATCGTTATCAGTCACACCTGAGTATTTATTAATACCAGAGGGGAAGTAAAGTTCAGGAAAGAGGACAAGAATGTGTCAAAGTCTATACTGGGCCTTTTTCTACAGTTTCTTTTGTTGTTTTATTACATGGCACATTTAAGTCTGAGTAAAATCCATCCCTACATTAACAAGTAGAAATGTCCTGCTCATTTAGTTCTTGTGATGGTGATTTTGGTTGATAGATTTGGTTGTAGTTCTTTCAGTGGTTCATCATCAGTCAAAATTAAAATTAATTGTTGCTTTGTACAGTGATTTCTATTGCTGAGGAAAGTAAGTCACCTATCAGATATAGCAATAGGTGTTTTATTTTCTGTACACTGTAAGAGGTAGACAAATCAAAATAAAAAACAATTAGAAAAGAGCATGCTTCTCAAAGAGGAGAGGATAAGAAAGAATCTACAAATTAATCAACTAATTGTTTGAGATTCATTAAGAAACTAGCTTATTTGAAATATAATGTTTATAATGAGAGAATAAGTAGTTTTTTTTGTATACAGGGCTGTAGAAAATCTAGGAAGTTGTGGAAGGTCTAGTTTCGTACAAGTCGCTCACACATTGAAATATTCCCACAGATAGGTCATTTATTCATTCATTCATTTTCATTTCGGCTTAGTCCCTTTAATAATCTGGGGTTGCCACAGCGGAATGAACCGCCAACTTATCCAGCATATGTTTTACGCAGCGGATGCCCTTCCAGCTGCAACCCATCTCTGGGAAACATCCATACACACCCATTCACACTCATACACTACGGACAATTTAGCTTACCCAATTCACCTATACCGCATGTCTTTGGACTTGTGGGGGAAACCGGAGCACCCGGAGGAAACCAACGCCAACACAGGGAGAACATGCAAACTCCACACAGAAACGCCAACTGACCCAGCCGGGGCTCGAACCAGCGACCTTCTTGCTGTGAGGCGAACGTGCTACCCACTGCGCCACTGTGAGGCCCATAGGTCATTTAATCATACACCAATTACAATGACCAAGAAAGTTCTTTCTGCCGAGAAAATACACCTGGAAAGGTCTTATTTTATTACTTCCTCCAAATTTGTCTTTTTGCCACCTGAACTTGCTCCCCTGTCCTCTATGAAGGTTTGATTAAAAAAATGTTGAAACTTGTGGCATTATAAAGGTGTAGCAGACTCTGAAATCTAAGCTTCAGCAAGTAGCTCTAATTAGTTCTGCTCTGACAAGGTGATCCAGGCAAATTCAAGACAATTCCTTTAATCTTTTCGAAGATTAGACCTGTCATCAGTTCAAATGGGTGGTGAGCAGCCACACAGAGAGTGGCTGATGGGAAAAAAAAAAACTCTTTTAGACTGTTGCCGAAGGATTATTTTGAGGAGCCAAGTAAGGTCATCTAGTGTTAAATGTGCAAATGAGCTGCAAAACAGAATTAATCCGCAAGGCAATCAAGCTTGCCCTTGTCTAAAAACCTCAATTTACGCCCTCTCAATTGTGGCATGTTTTGCCCAAAATAACGCAAAGCTCACTCAAAGCCTGGCCTCTTGAAACCTAGTATGGTTTCTTAATTTTGTACATTTCACAATGTGCACACAAAATGTCATTATCTCTGTCTGTCAGACACTTCATTCCAACTTTCATGTTCCTTCGGAAGTCATTTAGGGCCAAACGTCTGCCTCGAGGGCACCCGATGTGATTGAGTTGCTGGTTCCCTAATAAAAAACAGTGCTGGTTCATACATAACACCAGCGTATCCTGCTTTTCTGATGAGCTCTCTTCTCTGCCCAGTGACCTCTGAAGAAATGCCAGGCTTATCATTTCCCAGTAATTGGCTGAGGGAAGGGGGGAGTTCCATTCGGACAAATGAGATCGGCAATGTAGCTTGTTTTTTGGATGTTTGCGCAGAATTTGTTTTCATTACCGCTCTTGGTCTGTCCCCTGTAAGCCATTGTGGGCAAGAGGATCATTTGCTACTTTTTTGAACTGGGAGATCTGAGAAGTTTATGACACACAGTGACCTGTTGTTTCAGAAGCATTGCAAACAATGGTACAAGACTAGGTGTAACATTACACTCAAACAATGAACAAAGGGAACCGTTTAACCAACGAAAATGTCCGGTAGTTTATTTTTTCCGGTATGTTTATTGGTATGTTTATTGAAACATCGCTGCTAGGCTCTACAGACAGATGTCAAATGGTATATTGACTTACATCATGTAATAGCGTCCAGTCATTTCCAATGGCATAAAGATTTTACTGCATCAGTTGGTTCTGCTCTGTGAGAGAATGTATTTATGTCCTGGCTGACTCACTCACTGCTTGTAAAATCTGTTTATTTGCATAATTTATTTGCATACTCTAAACGATATAATTATTTGTAATATAAATCAATGAAATACCATAAACTGCAGTTGGTCCATTTAATTTCAAATCACTTTTATATGCATTTTGTAGTTTTAAAAACACCGGGATGTACAAAAGAATTTTATG
>CAIGQW010052771.1:4329264-4345381 GCA_903798125.1 Danio choprae
ATACTGGTCACTGCGCACAGCCTAAGTACCTTGACTGAATTTCTATAGCCATCATTCTATGAGTCAGAGTGAAGAAATGCTTTTCATATTTCCTCTGATTCGTTCAGTTGCGGTTTTGCACGGTAAGCATCACAAAAGAGTCCTCTAGCATGGCTGAAAAAGCCCTGCTATGTGATCTAAAAGCAATTTCACTGTTAGAATAAGCCAACACACATTTCCTTATCTTCCCCTCACAGTCCAAACATCCAGGCATAACCGTGAGAGGTGAAGCATGGTAAAAAAAAATAGAATCTAATTTTAAAGGTAAGCACCAAACAAAAGCAATGCTTTAAGAGTGTTACAGAGCAGGGATAAGCAGGTGTTTGGCACGCTAAAAGAAAAAGGTGATTTCACATGAACCTCCAGTTTAATTGGGTCTCAAAGCTTTGGCCTTCTGCTAAGAGAACGGACCTATGATTTGGCCTTTCCTCTTCTCTCGGATCTGTGAAACATGCATAGCTTAGAATTTATTGCCACACTGTACATGAGTGTGTTTATTTTCTAGCTTTTTTAAAAGGCAGTGTGGATATGAACAGTATCTAGCACTTTTTTTTATCAAAGGTATTTTACAATCTGTGTTGAAGTTTATCTTTTGCAATCAGTTTTTTTTTTGCACTCCAAAAAAAGGATACGTTTTATGCTTTGGTATTTTAGCATTTGCTGCCATTTTGAATGGTCTGTTATTGTTATATTATTGTTATTATTTTTAGTAGATTTTCTTTAAAGCAAATTCATTAATGCTTTCATATCATTTAGATGTCATTTTATTGTTTGCAGTTTGAAGTAACTATTAACTTCATGGGCGGCGCACAGTTGTTAGCACCGTCGCCTCACATCGAGAAGGTTGCTGGTTCGAGCCTCAGCTGGGTCAGTTGGCATTTTTTGCGTGGAGTTTGCATGTTCTCCCCGTGTTCGTGTGGGTTTCCTCCGGGTGCTCCAGTTTCCCCCACAAGTTCAAAGACATGTGCTTTAGGTGAATTGGGTAAGCTAAATTGTTCATAGTGTATGAGTGTGAATGGGTGTGTATGGATGTTTCCCAGTAATGGATTGCAGCTGGAAGGGCATCTGCTGCGTAAAGCATATGCTGGATAAGTTGGCAAAATGTTGCAATTTCAGGTCAAACAGAATACAATTCCATTTGATGACACTAGTTTGCAGAACTTACAATTTACCTCACAATTAGAACTCTTGTTCACTACCTACTTATTCTATTGGAAATATGTAGTAGTTTATAATATACACATGGGTTTAAAATATACACATTTTATAAAATGCACAATAAACGGTACATTATCTTAACTCAAACTTATAAACAAAGAAAGAAAATATATATTGATTAAAGAAGTATTTGGTGGCTCTACAGTGCAACATTACTTCTTTTTTTATTTTATATTTGCCAGTTTATTTTTGACCCACAATGGTGCAAAATAACATTTGCAGCTCCCAGTGCTCTTTCTCCAATGGCACAGCCATGATAAACCAGCGACAGCACTGATTTGTTTCCAGCATGAGAGCAACAGGGAAACACTTTAGTGTGTGATGCAGTCAGATTGCATTTCCTCCCACTGTGAGATGTCTTGCCGAGTCCTCCTGTTCTGAAAACCCCAAGGGCTTCCTCTACTTCTTACCAGCACACGTCAATAGTTCTGTCCATTAAGCAGGGCCGGCATGGAACAATATTTAGAGGTTATTGAAAGGCCACTTATGCATTTCTCTTGTAGATGCATCAGGGAGAACATCAGTGTGTATTGCACATTTGTTCTTTTAGGAGTTTAAAAAAAATAAATTCATCTCACTTTATAGTGATACAATTTATCCACTGATGTTTTTGAATGAATGGAGAACAAAAAAAGCTGAGGCATTTACTCAGTGTGGAGCACTTAGGAAAGAATAAGAGATAGTTCAGGGGTGAAGGGCAGCCATATGATAAAAGTGATTGTTAAGAGCTTTTATGCAGTAATGGCCATTTTCTGACCCTTTGGCACAGGTAGAGCAGTACTGCTCATTGAGCTTTAGTGAACTGATGTGCTGTAATCAAAAACAACTCACTCTGAAGAAAAATAGAATCAATGGAGAAGATAAAAACGAAGACACAAAACTCTTATTGACCAAACAACAGCAATGTTTTGTGGGTCCCTTAGAATCAACTGACCATTGATTTAATGCCACAACCTACCTGACTATTGCAGACCATTTACAACCCTTTATTTCTAGTGTACCCATTTTGCAAGCAGGATGATGTAGCACAAAGCTCAAATAATCTCAACCTAGTTTCTTGAACATGACAATGAGATCACTATACTCAAACATCCTCCACAATCACCAGATCTCATTCTGATAGAGTACCTTTGAGATGTGATGAATAGAAGATTTGCATGACAGATGTGTAGCAAAAAAAGTGTGAAGTGTTGTCAGGATGGTCCAAAATGGGGAATTTTCCTGGTTGCAACTGACCGACAGGAACTCTGGAGAGATCTGAATAGGATGACTGTGGCATTGTGACCAGATCTGTGTTTTTATTGTGTGTCGTGACGTAAGGTACATCCGGGTACTACAAAACATCACGACTGTTGATGTAGTGTGAGTTTTGATGATTGGAGTATCATATGTGGTATGTAGGTGCACACATCACGAGTTTTTTGTGAAAATAGTTTGGACAGTGATAGACATCTATATGTTACAAACTTGCAACAGATGTTTTTAAACAACAACAACAACAACAAAAACTAATCCTCATATCATTAGGGCAATATTACAAAATAAAAATTCTCTGTTATTACAGTAACTTCACAATACCATACAGTTAGTATACAGAAAACTAATGAAGGTAATGAAAAGAGGGCAGGATTATGTAGATAAAAAGTGACTGAACAAAAATATGCAAAAACAGGCGTGAAAAAAGCTTTCTTCTGTTGCCAGAATGACTGTAATTGATGATATCAGCAAGACAGACGGGAATCCTGTGAAGGCGGACTGCGGGAGACAGAGCTGAGTCTTCTTATCAACAGCACTTCATAATTCATGTGCTCATGAATTATGCATTATCTGTGGTTTGAAAAGAGGAAGAGTTCCTTTGTAAACATGGGAAAATACAAGCAGAGATGTATCATTCAATAGCGTTTCTTCTTTATAGGTGGTCTTAAAAGCTTGTGGGCCTGAGGTCTTCATGCCAATTCACACCTCAGTCTTGAACACTCTGTTCCTGAAGAATAAAAATAGATTGTGAAGAGTAATGCACTCTGCTTGCTCCAGGTCAACTGTTCCTCTATTAATTATATCATTATATAAGTCGCTCTGGAATGGATCTGGAAGTCTGGAAATGTTCTTTCGATGTGTTCTTGGTAGTAAAAAGGCATGCAGTTTTATTGGGATTAAAATTCAGATTTTAGGTTTACTTTTAACCATACGGCATAATCACTTATCTTATTACTTCAGGTGTTGTTGTTCGTTATGACTCTGGCAGGTTTAAAATTGGTTCATCCGTCATTTTAGTTTGTTCTGAAAAAAGATCAATGAATATTAATGCAATAAAAAAGAAAAAAAATCTTACCCTGAGACATAATTATAAATTGACCAGAGAAAAGTGGAAGCAGCAGACAGTAATTCATAAGTGCATATGAGGTTCACTTTTTATTAGAAGATGAAAGCTTGTTTTACTTAGTTTGCCAGTTGCTTTTAAACGATGAATGTGTCATTTTGGTTTTGAGTAATGTTGAAGACTGCAGACTTCAATTTTTTAGGGAATATTCTACAGAAATTGTTGAAACATGGTTCAAATATGTCTAATGGAACTGAGAGCACTACAATAACACAGGACAATTTAAGTGAGATCTATTGAACATACCTTTTGAGGTACATACAGTACCTTAACCTTCTAAACCTAATATGAGGCTATTACATGGCTCTCCAGAATACTTGATTTTGATTGGTCAATCATGTCATTCTAAGGTATGCTATTCCCAGATAACAACCAGTAAAACTAAAAACACCTTTGTGTTGACCCTTAAAATGACCTTAAAGGCAGGTGTGTATGGTGTAATTTCTGATGGTTGGTAGATCACGTCCACACGTTAGAAGTGTTTATATGAAAACCATTCGGGCACAGCGATATACAACACACTTTTATGAACCAGGCAAATTCCAAAGCATTCGCATGAAATTGTATGCCAAAAACATGGACAGAGGAAAATATTATTTTCATTGCTTTCAGAGTCTCTCTCTCTCTTAAACTTTAATAGCAATCTGAGATATGAATGTTTGCTACAGATGCAGGTTATTTTTCAGCACAAGGATGCCTGGTAACCCAGTCTGTGTGTATTATAAAGCCTACTTCGCTGTAAAATATCATCTCCGACAACCCTGTCATGCACGACACATCATCCAGTGCTCACTGTTCAGTGAGTTTATCCTCCTGATTGGTCAACTTCAGATAGATTGACAGATCGTTCAACTACACACACCTCAAAACCCTGGAAATCAGTCTCAGGATTGTGAGTTTGTGAGCCACTTGGCTTTGCTTGTAAATTCCTTAGAACACCGTACGAGCCACGACCACACCGTCAATGATTTAAGTGCAACTTCTTCTCATAGAAAAAAAAAGGAAATTGCATACGGGCTCGTACCACAGCAAACATTGTAATCTGTACACCAGCTTTAGTGTATACATTCATATGGTTATCGGTCACATCGATGTACCATCTTGCGACTTAATAATTATTATAATATCTATAAGTAGCTACAGGCTGCAGCCGTATATATGCAGCCACTTCTGAAGCTATACATTTAATTAAAGAACGAAACAGTTACTACATAACCCTTGTTCCCAGAGGGGGGAATGGAAATGCTATGTGGAAAACTTCCACTATGGGGATTTCGCCAGAAAGCCAATCATCTGAAGTGTAACAAAACTAGCCAATGAAATGCCAATGAATTGGCAGCGCCAGCAACAGTGCACGCAACTAGCAGTAATCAAAATCATTCATTCATTTATTCATTAATTTCATTTCGGCTTAGTCCCTTTATTAATCTGGGGTCGCCACAGCGGAATGAACCGCCAACTTATCCAGCATATGTTTTACGCAGCGGATGCCCTTCCAGCTGCAACCCATCTCTGGGAAACATCCATACACACCCATTCACACTCATTCACTACGGACAATTTAGCTTACCCAATTCCCCTATACCGCATGTCTTTGGACTTGTGGGGGAAACCGGAGCACCCGGAGGAAACCCACGCCAACACAGGGAGAACATGCAAACTCCACACAGAAATGCCAACTGACCCAGCCGAGGCTCGAACCAGCAACCTTCTTGCTGTGAGGCGAATGTGCTACCCACTGCGCCACTGTGAGGCGTAATCAAAATCAACTGTGTATAAAAATGCCAGCCGCGTGTCGCTAAGCAGATTTTCTAGCTGAATAAGGCGAACTAAAGCTGTCAGCTAAGGCACAACCTTCAACTGTGGTGAAGGAACATTTTATTTCCGTTCCCCCCCTCCGGGAACGAGGGTTATGCAGTAACCGTTTCAATGTTCAGTAAACTTCAATGTTATGTGAAAAATTTCCACTATGGGGAAATGTATGAAAAACTCCTCAGTGGTTGAACCTTACCACGTCACTGGTGAGAGGTTTGCCAGGCTCCAGCATGAGCGCACCATCCTCACCAAAGACACAGCCCTCCAACATGTCCCCTGGCCCTAACTTACCTTACTCACCTGTGAAGCACTTAAAGGCTTATTTATATTTTTGGGCAATCGTAAAAAATACACCTAGTTAAGTTCTAGTATTTAAAATACTAGAAAAGTACAATTTAAAAATACGACGGAAAGTGTGCCAGTTCCGAATGGGGAGGATGCTGCGGAGGCCACCTACTGCCCAAATGGGGAGACCTGGTGGCAGGAAGACATTTGGACTAACCCTGAGAAGGGGGAGTACACATATGAAGGATGGTTAGCGGGGAAGGAAGACATGGGCCCGCCTGGAGAGGGGGGGAACTATATTGTGGCTGAGTGAAGCATATGGAATCGCCAGTGGGGATCGCGCATAGCAGGCACCTAAACTCATAACGCGGGCTGACCAAGTGGGCATGCCAACAACGTAATGGGCAAGGGACCCGACTCCGACGCTGAGTGAGGTGCTGGGGGTCTCGGAGGAACTCTGTAGGGTTCACCAAATGGGGAACTCAACTGAGCAGAGTGAGAAAATTGCACATATCTCTGTGTTAGAGAGAAAGGCACAAGCGTATTTCAACACCAAACTGAATTTCGTCATTCAATGGCATTTTCCAGCACATGTGAGAAAAATCAGCTCCACTTAAAGATTATAGAATCTTACAAATGTATTAGGTGTCGCCCAGCCCGCAGCTCTACAGATGTCTGTTAGAGAGGCTGAAAGCGAGGGAGATGGCATCCACTATCCAGTGGGCCAATCTCAGATTGGATATGGCACTTCCCGTCTGCCGATCATAACAGGAAAGGTTCTGCTTAGAGTCGTAAGCTTTAAATGCGGTCACATAGCACAGTGTGCGAACAGGACACAGCAAAGAAAGGGGCTGGGTCTGCCTCCTCCGTGGGCAGCGCTTGCAGGTTCACTATGTGGTCTGAAAAAAGCACTGTAGAAACCTCGGGCACCTAGGTGGGCCGGGGTCTCAGGAAAACACGAGAGTGGGCCGGCCCGAATTGCTCACACAATTAGCTGATCAAAAATCCCTTCAGATACCCGACCCTCTTGACCGAAGCCAACGCGACCAGCAAAGCTATCTACTTGGACAGAAATCTTAAAGATACTAAGTCAAGTGGATCGAGCAGATCTTGCCTACAGAAAGATCTCCAAGAGGGTATGAGAGGGGGATAGGATTAATTTAATCATTCAGAGTCTCGCGCCTCTGGGAACTGGATGATGAGGCATGCCCGAGCAGTTAAAGCCACCGGCAGGACAGGACAACCTGGGGTTTTTTCAAAGCGCGCCCATAAAAGCTGGGCAGACCTGAGGTGGAGCCTCCATTCTCCCGGGCGTGGAAGCTGCCGTGAGAGCGCATCAGCTGTACGATTGAGCTTGCTGGGAATGAGAATGGCACATAGTGATTTTCGCCGCATATGACTCCAGAGGAGTAGCGGCGAGAGCGGATTCTGCCCATGCGGTTGATATACGCCACCGTCATCGTGCTGTCCATCCTGACCAGCATGTGTTTCCCCTCTGGCACCGGCAACGAGTGAGATACACTGTATCCAGGTAATTGATATGCCAATGCAACAGACCCGCAGCTGCATGCTCGCAACACATGGCCCACCAGTGCGCGTGCCATGCGCATGTGGGGACATGATCGTAAAGCCAATGCTGAAGCAGTTTCATATGGAGCAATCTGAGCGGCGGGATGGTGGCTGCGGATGCCATATGCCCCAGGAGCCTTTGAAATAATTTTAGTGGGACCACAGTTTTCCTGTCGAAGGCTCTCAGACAGGCCAGCATCAGCTTGGTGCGCTCTTAGGAGAGGCGTGCCATATAGTGATTGAGTCCAGCTCCAACCCCAGAAAAGAGATGCTCTGCACAGGGGCAGGGGCTCTTTTCTCGGTTGACTCAAAACCCTAACAGGTGGAAGTGCTGGAGCACCCTGTCCCTGTGCATAACCAATTGATCCTGCGAGTGAACTATAATAGCCAGTCGCCGAAAAAATTGTGCATGCGGATGCCTGCTAGCTGAAGGGGTGAAAGGGCATCCTCCGCGAGCTTGGTGAAAACCCACGGAGACTTGGAGAGCAAAAAATGGAAGGACTTTGTTCTGCCATGCTCGACCCTTGAACGCAAAACCCCATTTTTTAAACTGCCAGTGGTGTGGGAGAATGAAGACATGAACATACGCGTCCTTTTGGTTTATCGCTGCAAACCAATGCTGGAAGAGCAAACCAAGAGCTGGAAGGCATGGCGTCCCATGGCGAAGGCATGACAGTGTTCGGGCTGTCACACGCGGAGAAGGGAAAGATTGCTCTTTGTTGAAAATTTGGTAGTAATCGGCCGTGACGCCAGCAGCTTGGTTGTAATGATATGGCTGTCCCCGGCCCTTTGCCGAGGAAAAAGCAAACCTCCTTTTCTCTGAGTGGCCCGTCTCCAGGACGCTTTGCTACCAGACTTAGCGGCGCCCTGAGGTGGGGGGGGGGTTGGGTTGCCACTTAGTCGATGGAATGGACAGGGCGGCGGAACATATTTTTGGAGCTCGGTGAGGAGCAGTCAAAGTGGATGGGTCGGTGGAGAGAGCGGTTTTGAGAGCCCGCCTGTAGATAACTTCCTCCATCGCACCTGACTGGTCTTTCACCGTGGTGAATTCCTGGGTGAACTCGCCGAACAGGCCACTCTGGGATATGAGTGCATTAAGAAAGTGAACTTTGTCATCGTCATGCATATCTGCCAGGTTTAGTCAGAGGTGGTGTTCCTGGACCACTAGTGTGGCCATCGTCCTTCCCAGGGCACGTGCAGCCGACATGGTGGTTCTCAGAGCATAGTCGGTTCCGGTGCATAGTGCATTTAAACCTGGGTCATAACCTCCCTTGTGCAGCTGGGCCAACCCCTGTGCCAGGTAGCGCTGATATGTGGGCATAGCGTGTGAGGCAGAAGGCCCCGAGGGAAGCAGACAACCTACATGCTTTGGACAGGAGCTGAGGCTGACCAAGCCAGGAAGTGGCACCACACGGGCAAGATTGACTGCAATAGCATGCTCAACCTGGGGAATCTTGGCTGCCCCGTCATCGAGTGAGGGCGGAGCGCACACAGAGCGGGCAGAAAAAGGTGCCCTCCAGCTTTGGGTGAACTTACTGTGCACCTCCCTGAAGAGGGGGATGGGAGGCATACAGGGTTTCCTCTGCTTTTTAACCTCCACGTAACACCCGTCTAAATGGTCCGGCAGCGGAGCTGGGTGACAAGCCATCTCCAGCCCCACTGCCGAAGCAGCCCGGGTTAGCACGGCTATGCCACGATGGACATCTGGTCCTCGGTGTCATCGAGTTAGAAGGCGGTCATCCCAGAAGAGCTTCTCTCACTCGAAGCTTGGATGGAGCCCGCTAAGGAATGGGAGGTCCGCTAGTCTGAGGGATTGACCCCCACTGTAACCCTCAGATCTGCCCAAGTGGCAACCGTTACTTGCGGGGTACAACAGGGGTGGTTCGACCATTTGCAAGAGTGAGCCGTGATCTTAGCTGCACAACAAACATGCCATCACAGTGATGGCATGCACTGTCTGCGTGCACTGCATTAACATGCTGAACCCCCAGACATGCAACACAGTGCTCGTGCCCATCATCCGGGGACAGGGAATCACTGCATCCAGAAACGCACGGTCAGAGCAATGTCTTTAAAAAGATGCCCTGTACAACCGTGTTGCTGTTTTAGGAGAATTTGCTTTATACTCACTGCTCTTGAAGTACTGGTCCAGCGAAACGCCCAGAGACGGGAGAAGCCTAGCTCGACCATCGCTGCTCACGCTGTCACTCGCACTGGAACCTCACAGAAGACGGCAGCTTTCTCTCACTCTCTCTTGAACAAAGTCAGAGGATGACAGCAAAACGTCTCTTTCAGTCTGCATGTGAGGCTTCTGAAAGTGAAAAGGTGCTAAGCGACGCATGGCTGGGATTTTTATACAAAGTTGATTGTGATTGCTGCCAGCTGTGTGCGCTGGTGCTGCCAATTTATTGGCATTTCATTGGCCCGTTTTATTACTCTTCAGATTATTGGCTTTCTGGCGAAATCCCCATAGTGGAAGTTTTCCACATAGCATTGAAGTTCCCCTCCTGATAACTAGTAAATTACTAATGTTATAAATTGTGTGCTGAAAATGGGGTGAAAGTTACAAATGCAGTTTTATTTAAATAGGAATGGTCGTATGGTCAACATGAGCAGATGGCAACAACAGGGGTACTCCAAAAAACATAATCCAATAAAATAGGAAATGGTCAGACAGAAAACACTTAGTAAATCCAAAAACAATCCAATACCAAAACACCAGAAAAACAGACAGAAACCAGAAAATGCTTGGACACTATAACAGATGAAAAAGACAGTGGTTTGTATGTGAGTGATGTTTATATAGTGTATTCAGCATCAATGATCAGCAGCTGTGTTTGTCTGTGTCTAGATTGGTAAACTGTTTCAGCTGTGAGATGCAAAACATGATGGGAGGTGTAATCCGGGTGAATGGCTAGTGGAGTGTACATATAGCTGGAGTGCCCTCTAGTGAGTCTGGTGGGTACCCTGTTCCTTCTCCTTCCTCAGAACCGGACCCGCCTCCCCCTCCAGCACAACCCGAGATCCTGGGAGAGAACATCTATAGAGTCCAGGAGATTCTCGACTCCCGGTGGCGGCACGGCCGCATCCAATACCTCATCAACTGAGAGGGATTTGGTCCCGAGGAGAGGTCATGGACACCCCGAGATGACGTCTCAGACCCCACTCTCCTCGAGAAATTCCACCACCAACATCCCAACCGCCCAGTTCCCCGAGGCCGTGGTCGTCCTCGCCGCCGGTCTAGGGTGCCAGGAGTCACCCGTGGAGGGGGGGGGGTGTACTGTCACACCCTCTGCACGTTCCATCAGCCCCAGTCACCATCCACTACACAACGCACACAATCACCCGAATACTGATCACGTACACCTGCACATGTAATCACTTTCACCTGCTCCAGCCATCACCCACGCACTACATAAGCTCACCTCACTCTTTCACTCACCGGCTGGAATCAACGTTTGATGGTCACCTCTACACAGCGCTCATCTGCTCGCTACCTTAAGGGAAATGACTTTCAGTATCCTCACAAACTGTATATTGTCTTCCCCTCCCGCACCCAGTGTTTTGTCCTCACCTTCCGCAAGTAGTGCGTTGAAACACCTTTGTGTGAATAAACACCACAAATGCTAACTACCTGTCCTCTCTTCCTTGTGTGACCGTGACAGCTCATGCATCCCCCAGATCTTTTTTCTTAACAAGTTACAGAAAAGAAGTATTTTATAAAATAATTCACAGATTATATCCTGTCAAGCAATTTATGCAGAAACTGAAAAGTGGCATTAAAATATTGTTCTCTTTCGGTGAAATTTCTACTGAAAGTACGCTCACTTATTTTGGGAATGTTATTTTGTTCAATTTTTTTCTATTAATGTGAATGCTTTCATTATCCAAAATATTTTTAATTATTTATCTTTGTAGACAGCTTGTTTTTAGGTTTTACACTATAGAAAAACACGCAACTTTTTGTATAACCTCATTTTATATATTGGAAAGTTTTATATCCATAAATGTAAACCCATTTTTAGCATCTTCAAACAATAACTGGAACAGTATTTAAAAAAGCCTACCATTTCAACATCTAGTAGCCTTACAAGAGTGATGTTTATCACTCAACAAGAACCACTGCTTTTTCAAATCTTATAAATGATGGTTTCATTTACTAGAAGAGTGTCAGATGCCAAAGGAGGAATAAATGAGTATTTAAAGCTGCTCAATACTGCTGCCAGAAATCTTTCACAACTACAGATGAGATTTTTCTAGAGGTAATCTAAAGGTGACATTGCAAGGGTACAGAACTGGGGGTGGAGATGAGAATGAGGGACACGTAAGGACGTTAAAATAACCCCAGCTGCCGATTTCACAGTGAAATTCTAAGCCTTGCTGTCTTCTTGCTCAGAATGTTTAAAATGCAAAATGCAATTCAGAAACGGTGACCGGAGAGCTGCTGGGCATTTCAACAGACGGGGTGAACATAAACAGTCCCCACACCTGCAGAACCTTCCTATATGTACACTTTTAAATAAACAGTATCAATTAAAAAAAATTAAACTTGTACAGCAGAGTTTTGGAAATTAGGAAATACATATAAAATTGCAGAATGTTTTGTCAGTACATAATTTGAGAATTCAATAAATATATGCCTGACATTGATAAATTCACTGGTCCATTGTTCCCCATCATTTATTATAAATACCTGATGCATCAAAACAAAAATGTATTCAGAAATGGAGAAGCCATATCACGTATTGATAAACAAATACAAATAAAAATCACTTACTGACTACAAACTAGGACATATGGATATTTGGATGATGCAAAACTATATATATTTATACAGTATACATCACAGCAGGTATGGAGTCAGAAATCTACTTTCTATAAAGTGGCAGTATTAGCACCCTGAAAACTTTAATTTAAGCTCTCCCAGTGGCAATTATAGGAATTACCTATTTCATTCAATCTGTGTTGTTTTTTGTCAAAACACGGGTGTCAGGTGCATGCTTTACAAAAAACTGTTATAATCACTGAAGCGACAATATTTCAGTACAGTTTATGATGAAGGAATTCATGGGAGTGTAAAATTCAGTCAGAAAGCACACAAAATCAACAAAAATCAGGTCTTCAGTGATGACTAAATGCTTCTGATTAGCCTTTGTGTTCAAAAGTTTACCAGGAATGTATGTGATTGCCTATTAAAGAATCAGAGCTGCAAGAAGATCAGCTGAAATGCGATGCGGCATGCAGCTCTAAATGTAATGCTGTAAATTCACACTCTTCGTTCATTTTCACATTAATTTTACTTTAACAACAACAAAAAAACTTTAATAGTTTAATTGGGCACAATAACATTATCTTGAATTTATGGGGCAATTTTGTTTTGTTATCATTTGGGTATAATTTTTTCACAAGCCTTTTGTTTTACTTTTGATGCAGTTAAACAAAAGTAAATATACTATATATATATATACTTATAGATTTTTACTTGCTAAATGGCTTATACTTTACATCCTTTATTTTCATTTGAACCAAGCTCAGTTTAAATGTAGGTTTTTCAGTCTAATGAAGATATCAATACAACTACTAATGGATTTTTTTTTGACGCAAGTGCAGCTTATAAAAGATTTGAAATAAATGGAAAGATATTGATTTAGGAAAAAGCTTCCTGTCAATTTTATCTCTAAGTGTAGTGAGATTATTATTTCTTTTAATGTTGAGAGACAGTAGATGTGGTTATTTCGGGATCTTTTAATGTGAATTTTTTGAAGAGTTTCTGCATATTGAACCTTAAGGCTGGTTAAGTGCACACGCTATTCATTTCAGTTTTCCTTCTGCTTTCAATGAAATGTTTTAATAAGACTACAAAGAATAAATTTCCACAATGTTTTCTGAGGATTTCATTCAAAGAACTGCATTTCTTAAACCCATCTGCTGCCTGCTGCAAACACACAACATGACATTATGTTTTATGTCTTGCTGCTTTTCTGCAATAATTCCATGAAATTCATAACTAACTAAATCAAAAACTATGACTCATTCGTCAAAACTTGAACATTAAGGAAAAAGCTTGCTGACTCACTGTCCCTAAAGATGTTTTCTTCTGGCTGGCTAAATTCTTGTTTCGGATTCCAAAGCATTGTCCTAATATGCAAAAATCACTTCATAATCACTTTCCAGTAATGAGCTTTGGAGTCTGGTGGCGTTGAGCGACAGAGGTTTGGTCCAGGATCACTCTGCATTCAGGCCTCCTCCAGCCATCAGCTCGGAGCTAAGCTCATTATGTAAAACACAGCACAGCGTGCAGACCACATCCTGGTGCCTAAACTCACACTGATGTACTGACTGCTAAATCTATTTTAAGCTGCCTGTCTCTGGGTTTGTCCTCTGAGAGTAGGCACGTCGCAAAAAATCTCCAATGACATTGAGTCACTCCTTTCAAATCGAGTGCCTGTCACCTATTTGCTCAGATCAGGTGAGATGTTTACTATAATCCACAGAAAAAAAGATGCAAACAAGCTTTATTTCCTAAAGTTAATTCCATCTTCCTTTAATCTGCTACCTTGGATGACAAAGCTGTGAAGAATTTTCATATTCAAATTCATTTTACAAACATAAAATGAAGATTCCGAAATGGGGTTTTCACAAGGATGACATTTTCAATAAAATTATTATTTTAACTCATAACAATCCAGATTCATTTCTCTTTATCTGAAAAAAATATGGCAAATAAAACCAACCAATATATATGGCAAATATAACCAACCAATGTATCTGAAATACAACCTCTCCTTATGAACGATTATAACATAAGCAACATTGGGCTTTTTATAGTCAATAATTCATGTGACATACTGTATATATAACATTGGCTGTTAATTGGAAAATGTAATGTCATGTTCTGTGTTTGCAGCAGTCAGCAGATGGGTTTTTTGAAACCCCATCCACTCCAAGTCCCAAGTATGACACGTACAAGGCGAGTCACACTTAACTGACCGTTACCAGTTTGTGAATATAAATGGACAGCTTTCACAAGTCAGGCTAGTAAAATATGGGGTGCCTCAAGGATCAGTTTTAGGCCCTTTGCTGTTTACGATATACTTGCTACCCCTGGGAGACATTATTTGAAGTTTAAAACTAGATTAAAGACCTATCTTTTTAGTAAAGCATACACCCAATGCATTGCATAACGGTATGATGCATGAGTGTGCTCCACACAGGTGAACTGGCTTGACAACCACCTGTAGAACACACTCCTCCTGTCTTAATGCACCAGTCATTGTGTTAGAAACTCTCATATGCTTTACATGTTTGTTTCTATGTTTGTTTATATAACTGCTATTTTCATCTATAACAATCCGTTTTTTGCATCTCGTTTAAATACACTATGAACAGCAGGTATGCTAATTATTTTCTTTATTTTCTATTTCCACCTGGGGATACTCATCCTGAGGCTCCTACAGACTATGCAGCGCCATTGGTGCGATCCAAGACCTGTGAAGAGATGATCCCAAGGTATCCTGGACCAGGCCGTATCCCGAGCTGATGCTGTGGTGGTCATGGAGGAATGGAGTGCATGAGACTGATTCCTGAAAGGCCACAGTGACAAACGATTCCACGCATAGATCCTGTGGGCCAGCCTGACCTCTCGCTGGTGCCCTACCCACACCTGCAGCTTTTACACGACAGACATCCAGCTTCTCCAGTCTCCGGCGCCTAGACTGCAGCTCCACACAGGAAGTTTGGCCAGAAGAATAATGATCGTGCCCAACAGAGCCTGGTTTTTCTCAAGGTTTTTTTTTTTTCCCTTCACTTCGTCAATTGGTGAATTTTTTTTTTTCTTGCCACTGTTGCCACTGCCTTGCTTGGATCCGGACTTGTGGAGCTACGCTTCGGTGGATTTGCTCTTCAGTGTTTGAACTTTTAGCAGTGAAATTTAAACTACACTGAACTGAACTGAACTTCAGCTCTGAAATCTGGATTTTACTAGAACTATGTTAAGCTGCTTTGACACAATCTACATTGTAAAAAGCGCTATATAAATAAACTTGAATTGAACTGAAGTCAGCGAGCAAACTGACTGCTCTGGAAAAGCCGTCCATATGGCATAAGTGTTCAATTACTGATCACAGAAGCATTTAAGTTGTTTTTGTGGTATTTATTCTGTGCTGCACTAACAACCGTGTGAAAACAATCCTTTATCTGTTGATAATGTGTCCCTGTAAATGTTTCACACTGTAGTGTGAAAAGGAACAAAAGTTGGAGGCCCCGTAGCGTTCGTTTAAAATGAGCCCAATGAATGGGTTGCTTGTGCTTGTGTTCAGTTAAATGTATTGTAACAAAACTCCTTGACCTTGACCGTCTTTGAAAAGTTGACTGAACAGTATCATGAAACTCTATTAGCTTGACAATTTACCCCACTCTGACTAAACAGAAATGACACACAAACTGCAATTCATATTTCCTTCTCTGAGGTAAATATACCTGTTGTTTTTTTTGCAACAGAAAACTCACATTTATCTGTTAGCTTTCATTCTGACTGTCATCTGACAGCAGTTTGGGCAGGTGATTTTCAACTCGGTGAAACTACATGGGTAATTTGGGGGATTTTTATATACTCCATGTTATATTGGCCTTGTGTGCTTTTTTCTGGGTTGAGTAGGAATGAAGTGTGGTATTAATAGAATTTCATGAACATGAAGCTGTGCATATAGATCAACATTCAAGGTCAGGATTTCAATTACTTTTTTAGATCTATATTAGTAGCTATTCATGGTCATTATATTGATTAGCAACAGCAGAACATTTTATTTTTCT
>CAIGQW010052771.1:4345781-4369256 GCA_903798125.1 Danio choprae
CACACACACACACACACACACACACACACACACACAGGAGACTTGAAAACAAGCTGAATTTCTATATTGAGACGTGTTGGTTGATCTGCAGTCAAACAGTGCCTTCAAGAAGTCCACGAGTCTGCAAGAGCCTACAGGAGTCTCCTACAGGTCTGCAGTCTGCAAGTTTTATCACAAGTCTAAAATTAGTTTATAATATGGTTTTAGGTGGAGGGGAGGGGCTAGGTGGAGATGGCTAAACAAAGCATGTAAATGAAGTATTGGAGTCAGCAAGATAACCGACATATAGGTGTTAGAAACCTGCCCACCTACTGACCACACAAGTTTATCAACAAAAAAGTTTCTTTGGTCTGAAAGTATCACCCGAAGACAAAGGTAGAGTCGTTAAAATCCTGCCTGTAGCATTTGCATCACTTTGGCTCAGCCAGTACACAGGAAACAGAAGGTTTAATGTCCCTCATAGCTGGGCTGTTACAGTTTCGAATGAAATGATATAATTAATTTGGAACTAGATTATATACATTTATATTTCCACACCAGTGATGGGTTGCAGCTGGATAAGTTGGCGGTTCATTCCGCTGTGGCAACCTCAGATTATTAAAGGGACTAAGCCGAAAAGAGAATGAACGAATGTTTGTTTGTTTGTCTAGTGTAATAAAACTTTGCTATAGCTTAATAATGAATGAATTAATATGCTGACCAGTCAGGGCACAAATTAATTGTCTGTAAATCTGAATGACAAATGTGTACCCGCCAAATGTCATTGCTTCGTTTCACCCCCAATTACCTGGCAAATAAATTCCACCACCTGAAATGAGAAAGATTGTACCATCTGCTGCTTCTGTCCCACTTTGGCTTCAACTCATCAAACATTCATTTCCACATAAGCTCCTATGGCTTCTTAATTTGCAAGCCACATTTTTAGGTCTAGAGTGGAGTTTGGAACGCATACTGTAACATACTGTACTTTAGAGTGGACAGCCAAAAATCTCTGGGGTTTATAGTTATATAAGGATGTCATGCACATACTCAAAAAATGACATTAGTCAGGGCATAGTCTAAAATTAAAAGATCAGTATATGGACACACCGTGAGCCTTAGACACCACTGTTTTTTTGTATATAAGGATGTCATGCACACACATTTAAAAAATGACATTTGTTGTTTGTTCAAACTACTTTTTAAAATCAGCTGAAACAACATAATTATTGAGTTTTTTTAATCAGGTGTACATTCTGAAAAAGTGCCTTATGACTCGTGCGTGAACTGCCATAGTATGATGCATCTTTCAGGAAATGAACAAATGGTTCAGTAGTGACAATAGTGACAAATGGTTCCCAAAGAGTGTTTCCAGATAGTGTGTATGGGTGTTTCCCAGGATTGTAGCTGGAAGGGCTTCACCTTGGGGGATCAGGGGCTAAGCCGAAGGAAAGTGAGTGTGTGATTGAGCGTTTGCTTGCTTGGTATTACATTTGTGACACATTTTGTAAAATGTAATGAATGTAAATGTAATGTTATTTTACTTTTTGTACTGCTTTACTATGCAGTAAAGGACATGCAAACACTGCAATATGTATATATGTATATATTGTGTGTGTGTGTGTGTGTGTGTGTGCGCGTGTGTGTGTATGTGTGT
The DNA here is from genome assembly GCA_903798125.1 of Danio choprae. Classification (NCBI taxonomy): domain Eukaryota; kingdom Metazoa; phylum Chordata; class Actinopteri; order Cypriniformes; family Danionidae; genus Danio; species Danio choprae. Next base: position 4,347,418 of record CAIGQW010052771.1, read on the forward strand.
GTGTGTGTGTGGGGGGGGGGGGTGCATGTGTGATCGTAATGTCTTAATATTGCATTAGTGCATTCTTACTGCATTATCTCTATTTCTCTTTTAGAAATCTAGTCACCCTACCTCAAGATAACCCTAAGAACATAATACATGAGTGCTACAACACACATGAATAGTGTCATACTGCCAAAGTGGTAGATAATGTCACTGTTCACTTAAAGCAAGAGTTGTTGAGCCATCAGGTGGCTCCATCAACTCAGCACAAATTGAATTGTAGTGCTGGAAAGTAAGGAAAGATGCCAAGTAGAAAAAGCAGGGGGGATGACTTTTTAAAGATGGGATGAGTGTGTGTACAATGAGAAATAGGTCTCAAGGCATCATTTGAGTATAACTGTTGAGTTCACTCTTCTGATAGTGTCTTCTGGCAGACCTGGAGAGCCAGAGCGATGTGAGAGCATCTGAAGCAGCAGATTGCAGCAATTGGGATGTACTCTTTGATGAAGGTTTGAAGGAAGCGGGGGGAGGCCATTGGCACAATTGCAGGTTAGAAAAAAATCTTGAATTTAAGTGTCGTGACGCCTACTGGCAGCCAGTGTGGTGTAACATTAAAGTGTTTCTCTCCCCAAATTCCTTCACCTCGCACTTTTCTATACCATAAAAGAGTGGCATCTATCTGTCTAGCAATTTACTGAACTGTAAGAAATTCAGCACAGGTATTTTGTTTTGGGAGCAAAAAATGTTCTTCCTTCTTAATCCAAAAAATATTTATTTTTCTGTGTCTGTCTGTCTGTCTGCCCTACTGTCTGTCTATCTTGTCCATCTTGAGCCATTGTAGATGCTGTGATGTGATGTGGTGCTGCGCTACTCGTCCGGTGTGCCACTGGCTTTATAATCACTAAAGAAGCCAGACATTAATGTAATTGCATGGACACTGTCTACAGCAGAATTGTATGTTACCATTATGGCACACTCTGAGATGAGTAAAGAATTGCAGCTTGTGTACTGCAAATGCCGATTGTGGATAAAAGTGAACTAGGCATAGTGCACAATGTTGCAAACTGTTGAAACATTACTATGTTTTAAAGCTTGTTTTATGCTTTAAGCTGAAAGCTAGTATCTTGCAAAATAACCAGTAAAATATTATTTAAGGTCATCCTGGAAAAGACCAAATAAATTAGTTATTAGAAATTAGAGAAATTAGTTCTTAAAACTATTATGTTTTACTATTATAGTTTAGTTAAACTATTAAACTATTAGTTAACTATTATAGTTTAGTTAAAACTATTATGTATTGTGTTGAGAAAAAATATAAACAAATAAAAAATTGCAATGCTCTCTTTTTTTGGAATGTGACAAAGAATTTTTTTGTTTGTTCTTCACAATTGCTTTTTGGAATCTGCCACTTTTTTACATTCAAATTTTATCTAGATTTTATTATTTTTTTACTAAAATGTACATTATATATTTTAACAATGGCAGTACTGTCATACAGAGATTCCAATCATTCAATTAAAGCATAGAAACTCTAATTCTGGTTAAAATGTAGAGTTGTAAAGATGAAAATGTACAGCAGAATAAACAGGGAAATTAGTTAAAATTGAATAAAGCAGAAGTCTAAACCAGTCCAGTTCAATCTTTCAGATACAGATAACAGTTGTAGGAAATAGGCAGGGTTTATGAGGACAATGATTTAAGAATTCTGGAAGAAGAAAAAACAATTCAGAACAAGTTATGCCATTTTGATTTAAAATTACAAGGTCATTTCTCAAAATACAACATATGCAAGGATGAATCATTCACAACAAAAATCAATAATCATCCTCCATCTACTTCATTCTTTGGACATTTTTGAGCATAACATCGCATTTTTACAAGTACTGATAAAATACAAAGGCTCAATATCCAAGTGTAATCATTCTCAGTGGTGCTGGTTTCATTCACTTTATGGCCTGCTGTTTGCCCAGAATTTAATGGATATTTTTTAGCTCTGTGTGATGATGCAAACGCTATCTCATCTACCACATTTTCATTCTATTGCAAAGACAAACATAATCATGTTACTCCTCTGCACCTTAGTGAGAAACTACTAATTCAATGTTTTATCGTGTTCAGCTAAAGTCCCAGCCCATAAACCTCTAATCAAGCCATAACAAGCATATTAAAAGAGAGTCAGACCTGAGATTATCTGTACCACTCTGTATCTCACTGCTGCGCTGTTTTAATTTTTCCACAGGGAAGGTGCTTCTTGCAAAATTCAATTATTTTCTACCGTAACGGTTTCCTTAAACAAGAAAATGGCGACTGTGTTGCAACATTTGCATTTATTGTCCAATTTCCTCTCATTAGTTCAAGAAAAGGGGTTAAGCTTAAACTAAGCAGTTTAGAGATTGCTATTCCACATGAGAGACCTTGTCAGAGAAGCACAAATGCAAAGATTGTTAATGGGAATGTGATTTGTATATTGCAACCTCTACACACATAAAGATGAATGGCATATTGCATGGCACCCGAACATGGGGATGAAGTGTTGCTCTTTTACTTTCGAAGCCCTGGAGAATCATTAAATCAGAGAGATGATTCAACAGCCTGTTTAAGTATAGCACCGCATCTCTATTTCACCGGGCAATCATTTGACTCAGTTGGACAGCAAGAAGTAAAATATTGTGTGCCTGCAATAAGAATGAAGGTGAAATGTCAACAATGCTTTTTTTTTTTTTTTTCTGGGGACAAGAACAGGACCAGTACAGGAAAAGAAGTGGTCGGCATCATTATCCATTGCAAGAAAAAGGTACAGATGGATAATAATGCAGGTTTAAACTTTTCAATGTTCTTTCTGTCTTGTTTCTTTGCGTAAGACATGCTACTGCTTCATAAAAAATTATAACGTGATATGTAGGGATCATTAACCATGTTTATTTTAAATACTGTGTATTTAATTTATGTGAAAAAATTAGAACTAGCTTAGAATCAAGCATCCTACTTGTCAAGACAACACTTTCTGTGAAAAATGTCAGAAAAAGATAGATTTTGGAATCACCGTGGATCTTTTATTAAATGTTATGAACTACTCCTGCCAACTTATCATGAGTTAAAGCTAATTCACCTGGTTATAAAGGTCACCTGGTTATGAAAATGCCCTTGCTACCTTTGAAGTCATGTACACAAAGTAAATGCAATTGTAAACATCTAAAGAGTGGTTTCCAACACTACTTCGAAGTTTTTCCTCAAACCTGCTCCAGCACTCTAGTCTGAAAGTTTCAGAGCAGTGTTCCACTTCACTTTAATGCCCTTTCTTTGCAAACTTACCTTAGCCTAGTTTTTGCCTATGTGCATCATTGCATCACTTGTACAATGGATTTAACTGGAAGATTCTGAGCATGTAATCACAAGGAACATAGCTATTTATTTATTTATTTATATATTTATTTATTTATTTATTTATTTATTTATTTATTTATTTATTTATTTATTTATAATCTGTTTTATTTATGTTATTACAGTTTTATCAGTTTTATTCTATATACTTGGGAATGATCAGGCTGTTGGAGATAATTCATAAAACTACATTAATATAATGTCTATTAAAAAATTACTTTAACAAAGCTGCAACTAGCAAGCAGTTTGCAGTTATTGCAAATGATTATTTGTAACTCTTTACATATCACATACACTAATCACATTTATACTAATAATGAAACTTTTTTCCCTCCAGTAAATTTCTTAATTACTTAAATAGTAGTTAAAGTGGTTGTTTAAATATGGAGAATAAGGCATTGACATGCACTTTACAAGTAATAATATACAGCTGGCATTTCTGTGTGGAGTCTGCATGTTCTCCCTGTGTTCTCCGGGTGGGTGCTCCAGTTTCCCCCACAAGTCCAAAAACATGCACTATAGGTGAATTGGGTAAGCTAAATTGTCCGTAGTGTATGTGTGTGAATGAGAGTGTATGAGTGTTTCCCAGTGATGGGTTGCAGCTGGTAGGGCATCCGCTGCGTAAAACATATGCTGGATAAGTTGGCGATTTATTCCACTGTGGCGACCCCAGATTAATAAAGGGACTAAGCCGAAAATAAAATAAAAGAATATACAACCAAAATGCTAGTAATATGCCAATCAGCAACTAGTTAATAATGCAGGCATCATCAAATGTTTTCATACCTGTTGCTTAATTACAATGGAAACATGAAACATACTAACAAATGGAGTACTTTTTAAAAAAATGTTTTTTTTTTTTATGTGAAGAGTGCATCAAATCAATGCAACAGTACACACAAGTGCTCAGGGCTCTTTTTATGGTACTGGTTTTAAGCGATACACTTCTAATATTTACATCTAGAGCCAATCATGCTTTATTTACACCCTTTCTGCTCTGGGAATGTTGCTTCTCTCTGCTAAAGAAGTAAAGTGCTACAAGTGTGTGTGTGTGTGTGTGTGTGTGTGTGTGTGTGTGTGTGTGTGTGCGTGTGCGTGTGCGTGTGCATGTGTCAAACTCTATTTTATGCCAATTCATAACTTTTTGATTTTAAGACATTTTAGTATGATTTGCCCATCCCATCCCCAATGACAGTTAGGTTTAGGGGTGGGGTTTGGCGTGAATTATTTGTACGGTAATTTGTGTGGTATTTTGTACGAATTAGCCACTACAACTTACAAAATGTAAAGTAGTTAAGTTTCCTTGTGAGATCAGGCTAGTCATACATAGCCCTATATTACTCTGACTATTCATATAAATATTATGCTATGCAAATTATGTTAATTATGCTATTTAAATGATAAAAATGGTCCACACCTCAAAAAGTGAACCTTGAATTCACATACAGTATTTGTTCTCAGTCACATGGGCCTCTGACATGTATAAATGTAAAAATAAGAATAGCCTGATTAAACTTTTGTTCTTCCCTTTTAATATTTATATGCAGAGTTCAACTGATAATAAATGAATCCATTTTATAGAAAAAAGTTACAATTATTTTTAATACTGCTTTCGCTTTCTGGGCCTAGTGATGACCATAATCTGATTATTTTCTCTCCCTCCCTCACTCTCTCTCTCTCTCTTGCAAAGTACTATTGCTGCCCAAATGGAAATTTATAATCATTCCAAGCCCACCAAAAAGTATTGCCTGCACCTCTTGTAAACCCCTGTAGTAGTAAATATATATTCCCTCATCTAAAACATTGCCAAATTAATATATTATACACTAGTGTGGAGGGGCAAAACAATTTTGATGTATTGTGGTATATGGAGGGGCCATAAGTGTACAGTTTGCATCCACTTTCTGTCAAAATCAAAAGGTCAAAGGTTTGTTAATAAAATCTTCTTTCATCTACTTACTGAAATGGAATGAATTTTAAATGGAGACGGGTATTATGCCTTAAAGCAATTGTGGGTACGTTCTAAAGTGGGTATGTTCAAGCAACAACAATGTGCTAAAAATGGGTTTTTCATTTGGCTTTTAAAAAGTTGTATTTTTAAATGTTGTAATTTCATAACTTTGTTAAAATAAACTCAAATAATGAAACGGTTACCGTGGGGGGGTTGGGGCGGGGGAGGTTGGGGGGGGGGCAGAAATGCTTTGTGTAAAACTTCCACTATGGGGATTTCGCCAGAAAGCCAATAATCTGAAGAGTAATAAAACGGGCCAATACAATGCCAATGAATTGGCAGCGCCAGTGCACGCAGCTGACAGCAATCACAATCAACTGTGTATAAAAATGCCAGCCATGCATCGCTGAATAAGCCGAACCACAGCTGTCAGCTAAGGCGCAATCACTGTGGCACTGTGGACTAACCCTGAGAAGGGGGAGTACACATGCGAAGGATGTTTAGTGGGGAGGGAAGACAGGGGCTCGCCTGGAGATCGGGGAACTATACTGTGGCTTAGTGAAGCATATAGGATTGCCAATAGCAGGCACCTATGCACAGAACGTGAGCTGACCGAGCTGGCGTTATCCAGCACCCATGAGGAAAATCAGCTCCACTCAAAGATATTAGGTGTCGCCCAGCCCGCAGCTCTACAGATGTCTGTTAGAGAGGCACCAAGAGGAGGCGAAACTCAGTCAAGTGCGCCCTCACTCCCGGGGGACGCGGCTCACCCTGGCACTGAAAGCGAGGGAGATGGCATCCACTATCTCATGGGCCAACCTCAGTATGGATACGGCACTTCCCATCTGCCGATCCTAACAGAAAAGGAGTTGCTTAGAGTCGTAAGCTCTAATGCGGTCACATAGTGCAAAGCGCAAATGGGACACAGCAAGAAAGGGGCTGGGTCTGCCTTCTCTGTGGGCAGCATTTGCAGGTTCACTACGCAGTCTAAAAAAGAAGCACTGTAGGAACCTCGGGTACCTAGGTGGGCTGGGGTCTCAGGAAAACGTGAGAGTGGGCTGACCTGAATTGCTGGCACACTTCACTGACCGAAAATGCCTCCAGATACCTGACCGTCTTGACCGATGCCAACGCAATCAGCAGATCTGTCTACCCGGACAGATACTGAATCTTAAGATACTGAGTCAAGTGGATCAAGCAGACCTCTCCTAAGAGAGATCTCTAAGTTGGTATGAGAGGGAGACAGAATTGATTTAATTATCCAGTGTCTCGCGCCTCTGGGAACTGGATGATTAGCCAATGCTTTCCCAGCACGCCGTCATCCCCGCTTCCTCAGTGCAGGGATGATCATAACGCCAATCTCTCAGTGCGGAGGGGACAGCCTATATCCGGCCAACTGAAGGAGGATAGCATCCCACTGATCTGGCATGTCAGGGGTCCGGGGTATTTACACACGCACCGGGGCCAGCTGTGTAGCCAGCACATTCCAGAACGCACTCATAACGGCTCCAGCCAAGGGTGGAGCCTTCATTCTCCTGGGCATGGAACTGCCGTGAGAGTGCATCGGCTGCACGGTTGAGTTCGCCGGGGATAAGAATATCACACAGCAATTTCTGCCGCATATGGCTCCAGAGGAGCAGACGGCGAGTGAGCTGAGACATGTGGCAAGAGCGGATACCCCCGTGAGGTTGATATACGCCATCGTCGCCATGCTGTCCGTCCTGACCAGCACGTGTTTCCCCTCTAGCACCGGTAAAAAAATGGCACAGCATGAGATACATTGGCAACAGCTCCAGGCAATTAATATGCCAATGCAACCGGGTTCTTTTCATGGAGCCGCAGCTGCATTTTTGCAACACATGGCCCTCCAGCGCGTACTGGAAGCATCCATTGGAACAACGGCATGCCTGGACACTTGTTCGAGGGGCACACAGGCCTGTAGAAACGCAGGGTCCATCTAGAGGCTGAGGGCGTGGCGACACAGCAGAGTGACAGTTCTCCGGTGTGTGCCCACGTGCTATGCATGTCTGGGGACCCGATCGTGTAGCCAATGCTGAATCGGTCTCATCGGAGAATCGGAGCAACCTGAGCGGCGTGACAGCGGCTGTGGATGCCATATGCCCCAGGATCCTCAGAAATAATATCAGTGGGACCACTGTCGACTCTCTGAGACAGGTCAGCATAGCCTCCCCGAGAGCGTGCCATTATGGTGATAGAGTCCAGCTCCAACCCGAAAAAAGATAAGCTCTGCACGGGGCGAGCCTGCTCTTTTCTCGGTTGACCCGAAACCCCAACAGGTCGAGATGCCGGAGCACCCAGTCCCTGCGCACAACCACCCCGCGAGTGAGCTATGAAAGCCAGTCATCAAGATAATTTCCTGCGAGCTGAAGGGGCATTAGAGCATCCTCTGCGCACTTGGGAAAAACCTGCGGAGACAGGGAGAGCCCGAAAGGGAGGAGCATTCTGAGCAGTTGCTTGTAAAGGCAGTGGGTCAAAATGCGCAGAACTAGAATTGGTCATAACCCACTGCTCTTTTAGGGTACGATGAAGTACAGACTAAAAAGCCCATACCTCATCTCGGCTGGAGGGACCGGCTCGATTGCATACTTTGCCAGGAGGACAGCAATCTCCTCGCGCAAGACAGGGGCAGACACAGGGCTGCCCTTGGTTTAATACAAGCCTGTGAACTTGGGGGACTGTTAGCGAACTAAATTGCAAAGCCGAGTCTGATTGCGCGAATGAGCCTTCGCGATGGGATGGGCAGCGCTAACCAGGATGGCAGAGCCCACGCGATTGACATCATCGGCACAATCACTAACGCACCAGGCGGCTGGGAGTGCGAGAGAAAGGAGCCCTTCCTCTGGCGCTCTCGGAGCCTGAGTTGGAAGGCATAACGTCCCATACTGGCAGTGTTCAGGCGGTCGCACCCAAAGAAAGGAGAAATTGCTCTTTATAAAATTTAGTAGCCATACAGCCATAAGTTATTGTGTCCCTGGTCCTCCGTCGGCGAAAGAGCACACCTCTTTTTCTCCGAGTGGTCCATCTCAGGGACGCTTCGCAGGGATATATGTAAGGGAAGGGCACTCGCAGCCGACCTGGTGTTTTCAGAGCAAAGTCGATTGCAGTGTGTAGTGCATTAAGCCTGGGTCGGAACCTTCCTCGTGCCCCTGGGCCGATGCCTGTGCCAGCCATAACAAGCAAAACAGAAGCAGCCTGGCCCGCAGCAGTGTAGGCTCTGGCCCCGAGGGACGCAAACCACCTACACGCTTTGGACGGGAGCCGAGGCCAACAACGCCAGGAAGGGGCACCACACGGGCAAGATTGACTGAGGGTGGAAGCGGGTCCAAATTGTCATCGGAAATGACAGCCCACCCTCCGATACAGCGATGGACATCTGGTCCTTGGTGTCATCGAGTGAGAGGGCGACCACCCTGGAGGATGGAGCGCTTCTCTCACTCGAAGCTTGGATGGAGTGCACTGAGGAATGGGAGGTCCACAAGCCCGAGGGCGGCTGATTGACCCCCACTGTGACCCTCAGGTCTGCCCGAGTGCCAAACACTACTTGCGGGGGACAACAGGGGTGGTTCACCCTTTTGCAAGAGTGCAACAGACATGCCATCGCAGTGATGACATGCGCTGCCCGCGAGCACCGCATTAACATGCTGAACCCCCAGACATGCAACACAGTGCTCGTGTCCATCATCCATGGACAGGGAACATCTTTAAAAAGACATGCTGCACGACTGTGTTGCTCTTTAAGGAGAATTTGCTTTATGCTCACCGCTCTTGAAGTACCGGTCCAGCGAAATGCCCAGGGACGGGAGAAGCCCAGCTCGACTGCCGCTGCTCGCGCTGTTTCTCACACTGGAACTGAGTGAAATCAGCCTCTCAGAAGACGGCAGCTTTCTCTCACTCTCTCTCGAACAAAGTCAAAACCGTCTCTTTCAGTCTGCACGTGAGGCTTCTGAAGAAAAAAAGGTATTGTTGCGATGCATGGCTGGCATTCTTATACACAAATCCATTGTGATTGCTGCCAGCTGTGTGCACTGACTCCGCCAACTCATTGGCATTTCATTGGCCCAATTTATTACTCTTCAGAGTGAGTGGTTTCTGACGAAATGTGGAAGTTGGAAGTTTCCACATAGCATTGTAGTTCCCCTCCTGCAGGGGGAACTTAAGTATCCCAACTGCAGTACACACCTTTACAGGCAGACTAGTTACTCGTATAAAATTATAGGCCAGTCTATATTACAAAAAATATATATTTTTTAGGGTAATGACTTCATAAAAAAATATGACAGACATTCAAAGCTTAATTCTAAAATCACAATAGGTGTTTTCTAAATATTATGTTAAAAAGCTCTATTTGGTACTTTCTTATACAGTATATGAACAAGTTCAAGCTATAATTGGAGCTGGAATTAAACTGAACTTGATAAATCTGTCAGCAACCAATAGATTTGACCTGCAAGATTGAGATTTCCTGGATTTAAAAAAAGAACTCCTGTAGGAGGGGTTTGTTCTAATGTATATCTAATACTACATCAGCACACAATCCATGACAGACTGCTTATGATTTATCTTAAAGCATCTGAGGGGATTTACATGAACATGTTATGGCAGCCTATAAGTGTTCTTGTCAATATCTACTCTCAGTTCAAACCAACTGTGAAGTGGTGAGATATGCAGTGTTGAACCTTCTTTCTCAACTTGCGGAATGGATAGCTGTCGTCTTTGATGTTGATATTGATTTTTCAAGCAAGCAGTCTTTAACGAGTGTTAGTTTCAAAGTATGTTGCTGCTTAGCTATGCAAAGATAGCACTTAATCCCACTGTAGATTAAGGTGGGTTTCACATTGCATTCCAATACAGCACAACACAGCAGCCTGCATGACTGGAATATCGAGTAGCGAATGATATTGAATGAAAATGCAAAGCTGCTCTCTGGGCTCACTGTGAACATGCCGGTTCTCCACGAAGAGGAGATTGCTCTTGTTAAACAACTCACCCATAAGTAAAAGATGATCTGGTTTCATAGGTTTAAGAGGAAAACCATTTTTCCTTTTTACAAATTCAATATAGCTCAGCAAATGCAAAGACATCCAAAGAATGTTCCATCTTCATGTGATGGATCTTTGTATGTTCGAGAAAGGTTTATATTTGCTAATTCATGTGAATAATGAATAGAATGATGATGCAGGACATGTTGACACAACAAGAGCTGACAGACATTCATTCATTCATTCATTTTCATTTTGGCTTAGTCCCTTTATTAATCTGGGGTCGCCACAGCGGAATGAACCGGCAACTTATTCAGCTTATGTTTTACGCAGCGGATGGCCTTCCAGCTGCAACCCATCACTGGGAAACACTCATACACTCTCATTCACACACATACACTACGGACAATTTAGCTTACCCAATTCACCTGTACCGCATGTCTTTGGACTTGTGGGGGAAAACGGAGCACCCGGAGGAAACCCATGCCAACACGGGGAGAACATGCAAACTCCACACAGAAATGCCAACTGACCCAGCCGAGGCTTGAACCAGCGACCTTCCTGCTCTGAGGCGATCGTGCTACCCACTGCGCCACCATGAGGCCCCGCTGACAGACATACTTGAGGTCATTACTGTATCATCAGCCCATCAATAATGAGGTGAAGGAGCCATGACAAGGTATCAGGAAATCAACTTAGATGGACATATTATGTTCTGCCTCTTCTAGATTACTAAGCTATTTTCTATAGACATTATCACATGATTATTGGTTGTTGGGTTCCACCGAGAACATGAAAATACTTAACTAAAATAAATAACAAATTTCTAATAACTGATTTCTTTTATCTTTGCCATAATGACAGAACATAATATTTTACTATATATTTTTTCAAAATACCAGTATTCAGCTTAAAGTGCAATTTAAATGTGTAACTAGTTTATTTGTTTAATTAGGTAAGTTAGGGTAATTAGGCAAATCATTGTATAATGATGGTTTGTTTTGTGGACAATCGAAAAAAAATATTGCTTAAGGGGGCTAATAATATTGACCTTAAAATGGTTTTAAAAAATTTATATATACTTTTATTCTAGCCAAAATTAAACAAATAAGACTTAGGAAAAAATATTATTGGAAATACTGTGAATAATACCTTGCCTGTTTAACATCATTTGTGAAATATTTGAAAAAAAAAAAGGTTTTAAAGATTAAAGTATTATTTCATTTAATAGAGTAAGTTGTATGTAATTAATATGACAGGCATAATGATACGCATCCATAATTTAACCTCATATTTCTCACAGCTAGCTGCAATAAATGAAAGTTGAGGCAGAATGATTTGGCACTAATGTCTCAAACCAAAAGAGATATTCATCTAAAAGTTAAGACTCATCTAAGCCTTCCTAAACTGTTTCATTTAAACACATCCCTACAAATCTAAGTGGGAAAGTTACCAAAACACAACTAAAAATATATGCAAACAATGTAACTATGTAATGACTACTGTTCAACTATTTTGCTGCAGCATAATATCTTAACTGGATGCATGTGGCAGGAAATAAAGACATCCAGCAGGGGCAGCACACAAACACAAACAGCAGTCCACAATGAGTAGTGTCATGTTCAAAAAAAAAAATAAACCACTTAAATACCAACAGATACAGATAGATCTTCACACTCCAAAGAAAAGCTGAGAAAATGAGCAGTTGCAGTGCAGTCTTTGTGCTTTGTCAAAACATTTAGCAAGATTTTGAAGCTTGACACATTTGAATACAAAAAGACAGACAAGCAAAAGTAGGTTCATTAACAGAACCTAGGATTTGGCATTAGTGTGTTCTAGGCAGTTGCTCCACTGCACAACTTTAAAATCTCAGCTGCCTTTTGATTAGGATAGTAAGGTTTGTTCTCACCAAGGGAGACATGAGTAGGTATCTATGAACTAGAAGGATAAACAAGGTAAAGGCTTGAGCCCATCTGCTAGAGTGCAATGAACTTGATTGCTTTTTCCACCTGAGTGGCCAAGGGCATCGAGTCTGTCCTCACAGTCATTGTGTAATCCTCTATTTTTTAATACTTACAAACATCTCCTCCGTGCCTTCTCTTTTGACTGCTGTTTTGAGGCAAAACTTCTGGGTGGAACACTTGTCTGAGCAAATCAAGTTGTAATTGACATTGTTCAAAGTAGGCAGTCAGTCAGAGTGGGTACTACGAGCTAAGCTGCATTCATGCACAAGTACACTCAAGTGCGTAGCTGTCAGGAGTGATGACAGAGAATGGCAGGCTGATGGAAGGAAATGAGATAAACCATAACGAAAGGAATGAAGCATTAGTGTTATGGCAGCAGCGGGACATCTCATGATGCAACTGGGACAGCAAAGGTGACAGAAACCATTCGCCCTGCTATTTCTTTAAGGAAAAAATTCTGTGGCTTTTAAGCTGCTGCTTGTTGGTTTTAGTGAACCGCTGTGCTTTCAAGACACATGTATGGCACTGTGAATAAGCCAATCTGTGGCTTGATTTTAATTAGTTAGCATAAAAACACTTAATAAATAGTTAAATTACTATTTTGACTGCACTACCACTGGATGAGTTTTTTTCTTGTACTGAATTGAGTTGAATGATGACACTGTCTTCTATAAGAGAAATACATAGCTTTGAATCATTGGTTATTAACACATTATTTTCATCTTAAAAATGTTGCCAAACTTCGACATGTGCTATCATTGTCTAACGCAGAATAGCTTATTCATGCTTTCGTGACCTCTCGGTTAGATTACTGTAGTGTGTTACTAGGTGGTTGCCCTGTAGGCCTAATTAACAAACTTCATCTGTATTTGAGGGAGCTGCTGATTTATTATAACCCCTCATGTCCACTACGATCGATCAATTAATTCTGGACAATTGATTATTCCTGGAATATCAAAATCAACTATATAGATTCTGGAACAGCCTTCCTAGCACATTTTAGGAGGCAGACATATACGCTGTCAGTTTAAAAGTACACTAATGACACATCTCTTTGCATTAGACACAAATTCATAACTTTTGAAATCCAAATCCTCTAAAGGATTGTTAGGCTGCATTAATTAGGGCACCCGGAGACATCTGCCGGTGGCCAACTCAGACCTGCAGTTTCTCCATGACGCTTGTCTATCATTCTCAAGCCTCCATCACTAACACTGCATCTCTGCACAAGATGTTTGGCCACAAGAGAAATCGTCATGCCAGCCGAGGCAATTTTTTTCTCAAAGTTTCTTTTTCCTTCACTTGATCAATTGGTGAAGTTTGGTCGCCACTGGCTTGTATGGTTTGGACTGGAGGAGCTGCACATCAGCGGAGTTGCTCTTCAGTGATTGAGGTTTCAGCAGGACCATACACATTTCACTAAACTGAACTTCAACTGGGACAACTGAACCAACGCAGTTATAATTTACTAGAACTTGAATTAGAACTTTAAATTTTAGAAATTGAATTGAATTTATTTACATATATCCTTTTCATATCTGCCAGGATAAACTCTGTAACAGCTTTCCAGTTTGGGAGAGAGGCACATGTCTAAATCTAGACTAAAGCCACAATTCTTTGCTTTATCATACACATACAACATAAGCGCATAACTTTTAAATCCTTTAAAGGATTGTTAGGCTGCATTAATCAGGAGTCTAATACAGTGGGTAAGGAAAGTATTCAAACCCCCTTAAAATTTTCACTCTTTGTTATATTGCAGCCATTTGCAAAAATCTAAATTAAAAAAAGTTACTTTTTTTCCTCATTAATGTACACACACCATGCCATATTGACAGAAAAACACAGAATTGTTGAAATTGTTTAAAAAGAAAACTGAAATGTCACATGGTCCTTAGTATTCAGACCCTTTGATGTGACACTCATATATTTTACTCGGGTGCTGTCCATTTCTTCTGATCATCCTTGAGGTGGTTCTATGCCTTCATTTGAGTCCAGCTGTGTTTGATTATACTGATTGGACTTGATTAGGAAAGCCACACACCTTTCTATATAAGACCTTACAGCTCACAATGCATGTCAGAGCAAATGAGAATTATGAGGTCAAGGGAACTGCCTGAAGAGCTCAAAGACAGAATTGTGGCAAAGCACAAATCTGGCCAGAGTTCCAAAAAAAATCTTCTGTACTTAAGTTTCCTAAGAGCACAGTGGTCTCCATAAACATTTAATGGAAGACATTTGGGACGACCAAAACCCTTGCTAGAGCTGGCCATCCTGCCAAACTGAGCTATCGGGGAGAAGAGCCTTGGTGAGAGAGATGAAAAAGAACCCAAAGATCACTGTGGCTAAGCTCCAGAGCTGCAGTTGGGAGATGGGAAAAAGCTGTAGAAAGTCAGCCCTCCACCAGTCGGGGCATTATGGCAGAGTGGCCAGACACATGAAAGCCGGTATGGAGTTTGCTAAAAAAACACATAAAGGACTCTAAGATGGTGAGAAATAAGATTCTCTGGTCTGATAAGACCAAGAAAGAACTTTTTGGCCTTAGTTCTAAGTGGTATGTGTGGAGAAAATCAGGCACTGCTCATCACCTGTCCAATACAGTCCCAGCAGTGAAGCATGGTGGTAGCAGCATCGTGCTGTGGGGGAGTTTTTCAGCTGCAGGGACAGGACGACTGGTTATAATTGAGGGAAAGATGAATGTGCCCAAGTACAGGGATATCCTGGAAGAAAACCTTCTCTAGAGGGCTCAGGACTGGAGACTGGGCCGAAGTTTTACCTTCCAACAAGACAATGACCCCAAGCACACAGCTAAAATAACGGAGTGGCTTGACAACAACTCTTTTACTGACTTAAACCTAATTGAGCATCTCTGGAGAGACCTAAAATGACCACCAACAATTACCATCCAACCTGACAGAACTGGAGAGGATCTGGAAGAATGGCAAAGGTTCCCCAAATCCAGGTGCATCTTTCCAAAAAAAGACTCATGGCCGTATTAGTTTAAAAGGGTGTTTCTACTAAATACTGAGCAAAGAGTCTGAATACTTAGGATCATGTGATATTTCAGTTTTGTTTTTTGTTTTTTTATAAATCTGCAAAAATGTCTGTTTTTCTGTCAATATAGGATGCTGTGTGTAGATTGAGGGTGGAAAAAAGAACTTAAATGATTTTTGCAAAGGGCTGCAATATAACAAAGAGTGAAAAAAATAAGAGGGTCTGATTACTTTCTGGCGGTTCATTCCGCTGTGGCGACCCCAGATTAATAAAGGGACTAAGCCGAAATGAAAATGAATGAATGATTACTTTCTGAACCCACTGTAAATCTATGTAACATATATGAAGCCAGTGATTGCAATATTTTGAAAAGTACATTGCATATGACATATTTTTATATATAAGAAATCTAAACATGAACTGTCATGTCATTTGTATATTGCCATATATCATCTTTATGAATGTATATTTAAGAATCATATTTATGATTATATTTATAAATTGATAAATTAAATAATAAACAAGGTCATACTCAAGATCAAACTGATTAATCTTCTTTAGATTTGAACTTTTACAGGGGATACACTTACTGGAGGTTGTTCTTTTGTAAATGATACACCCTATCATGTCTAAGCAGAAGAAATTTCATTTTTTGACTCTTGGTACATTTGCATAGTCAATGTGTATCTACAGTCTTGAGTGTGTAAACTCTGAGCATACCAGCATTGTTATTTGTTATACACCAATGCACACAGGATCATTTTAATAGTATACATGAGGTAGTTAACATGAAGATATTTTGGATTTATATAAAAAAGCATGCATTAAAGTTATAAAACATCAAAGGCAATGTACAAAATTAAAATAGTGACACAAATGCTGTCCTGGGAATGTGCTGATTAATTCCTAGACTGTGAAAAGTCTTTTGTTTGTTTGTCTCTCTCTCTCTCTCTCTAGTTTTTCTGTGGCCTGTTTATAGGAGTTTGGAGGCAAACTTAAATTCTTTGGGTCATTCATGTCTTATTCTGATCTTGCTACAGTGACACAGAGGCTTGTTCTGAGTTGCATTAGTTGTATGTAAATATTGGAAAAGCAAGTATAACACATGGCCGGCTTTTTGGGTGGTGGTCCAGTATATTATATTTGTTAAATAATGCAAACAATTGTCTGTCTTCAGACGCTACACTGTGGTTGTTTTTATTTCATTTAATTACACACTTTTTATTTACACAATTTACATGCTTTTTATTATTGTATAATAATTATTGTATTGAATTATTGCTTTTAATTATTTTTTAAAAGCAATATCTCACTTGTTGCAATGTGATATATGCTGTATATCAGAACTGTTTACCAAAAGCACTCGGTCTGCATCCTTGTGATACACATGATATATATATATATATATATATATACATACATACTCAGGTACCAGCACTGTGAAATGGCTGTATCAGCGTATATATATCTTCAAGAAGTTTTTTAAAAAGCAGTTTTTGAACCATTCAGATTGATACGGACCGAAAATTCCCAACCTACTAAGCTGCTGTCATTAGCAGTAAAGCCGCATGGGATGAAGTGATTTCATGGAGAGTGAAGCACACTCTCGGAGAGATCTCAATGGTCCCCTGCGGGAAAAGCACAGATACCACTTGCAGTTATTTTGCCACCCTGCTGACTCACTTGTGTTGATCAATAGCTAATTCGCTTACATAATTAAGAGGCACAGCAATCAGAACCTTCTAGAGAATGTGATAATTAATCAATGTTGTTCAGCATTTCCTGTCATTTTCACCCGTCCATCCCGCATACAGAGCAGTCCAGAGCAGCAAACCAGCAGCAGAAATTTTGACTCTCTGGACATCTTTGTTTGCCTATTACTGTGGCTGTTGTCTGTATGCTTCTGAAATACACAGGAATTTAGCAGTAATCTGAATAATCAGTTGATTCCCTTGATTTTATACCCCTCACTCACTCACTCACTCACTCACTCACTCACAAGAGCGGAATGAACTGTTAATTTTAAATGTTAATGAATGTTTTGAATGTTAATGAATGAATGTTAATTTTGTAGATAGATTTTGTTGATGGACATTGATAGATTGGAGAGTAGACAGACGTATGGACAGAACAATGATCAAATGTACAAAAAGTCAGACAAACAAAATGATAAAACAATAGATAGATAAACAATACTGGTGGAAATCTTGAGGGACTTGACAATCTGATCCAATTTTGATTCTGGGGGTCAAAACCCGAATCCAAATTTATTCTTAATAATCATTTGGGCTACTTTGTACTTTTACAGAGTATTAAAGGTAGTGTATAAGCAACTTTTACTCTCTGCTTTTTATATGTCTGTATGTCCAAATGATTAAATGTATTCCTTACTCTAGAACATTTGTGATGAGTACTACATTTACTGCATTTTGCATAGCACCTTTTCATTTCACCTACAGAAGAAGCAATTTTTATTTTTATTTTTATCTACAGGGGACTGAAGTACTACTGCACTGTATATCTGGAGTATTTTGTCTCAACTTGCTTAAAGCTGTGTCATTTGATCATGGTCCTAAACTGACTCCTTTACTTACTGTCCTAAACAGGACAGTAAGTAAAAAAGGACTGTTAGTTCCTGTTAGTTCAGATTTGTGACAATCTTGATTGATTTAAAAGCCACACGAATTTTGATGGCTGTTTAGACAGAGTTTGCACTTCCAAATATTTGAAATTAGATTTTCTAAGACTTTTACTCAAGCGGTATTAAAAAACTTGTAATGTAGTAGTTTTTTCATTATTATGCATGGTCTTCAGATACTCTTTACTACTCTGAGTTCATTGATTGTAGGCAGTTTGTGTGGGGGGTCCTGTGGGGCTCTGTTCTCTGCCCTTTTCTTTTTTTATTGCTCAGCTATTCAGATCACTTGGCCTTACAAGTTATATGCTAAACTATACATATTTATATCTATTCAGTCTGGTATTTAAGCCTAATGTGAAAACGATATTTCGACTGTCAGAAATGTTGTGTTCATGGCCTTTCACATAATTTTCTTTTGCTGAATGGCTGATTAGCTTTTGCTTTCTTTATATTTCTATTGCTACGGGATCCTGGAGTTGATTAAATATAATCGTCTTTTCTTTTCTTCTATAGACCATTTCAATGTGGTGATGTCATTGGCCCATGAACATTTCCTGCTTGTTATCAAACTATTTCATAACTGTAACAAGAGGCAATTCAATCATAACTTCATGCTAAAACAGCTACCATAACATTATTTATCAATATGTGGCTCTTTTTGGATTCTCAGAAGCTATAGAAATTAAACATGTAAAACAGGAATTGCATTGGGACCATTGTTTTTGTTTACATCTCTCAAAAAGGTCTATAGCGGTGGTTCTCAAACTGTGGTACGCAGGCTTCCTTCTATTGGTATGCGGAGAATTACTGAATAATGAAAGAAAAATATAATTATAACACACTTTTAACCCTTTGATGCAAATGATTACACTGATGTGAACAGCACCGGCTGTTCCCTGAAGCCAGGATCAGGGTGTACAATCGGTGTGCTTAGAATGTTTACTTTAGTTCATCGCGTCATCAGATGCTAAAAATCAACCCACTTTGGTGCAGAGCCAGAGGAAGAGGCGTGCAGCCGCGGCGCTTGCGGAGCAGATACACGCTAGAGAATCACTTTTGCAGACCAGTGCTATTGTGTTGGCATTTCAGTAACAGCAAACTCAGGAATCTCCCCATGCTGCATCAATGGTAAAATAATTATTACAAATGTGTTAAATGTGTGTTTGTAGTTGTGTAAAATAATGCGTGTTTTCGATATATAAAGTTGTTTGTTTTGTAAAGCAGCATGGCTTTCGATTAATTTGTTACCTTAGATTTAGGCTAATTTATCTGGATGTGATTCAAATGATGCGGTACACGGAACATAGACTCAAGCAGCTTTGCCTTGCTTGAAGCTTGGAGCTAGAATATAGCCTAATAAAAGTTAGTCTCTGTGTGAGGTTAACACAAACTCCACGGTCCACTTAAGATGAAGAAATCCCGCACGTATGAATGGATAAATCATGTATGAATTGATCAAGCAGTGTATTTATGCATGTAATCACTCACTTTTCTGACACAGGACGTGCAGTAAGCAGATCTAATTTCTAATTTAAATATGTAATTCCAAATCATTTATTTTAAAATGCAAGTTAATGTTTAGATTTCAAAGATACAAATATGTCATGTGTACATGCAACATATTTCAAAATTGATCAAAAATGGTTTATATATGAATATGATGACATATAGCCTATTTCTTTTATTTTTTATTTTTTTTTACCTATAAGCACAGTACAATGTTAATGTCCAAATTATTTATAATGTTTAAAGTGGCTGACAATAATAAATATTCTTAATAATAGGAATTAATCTGCCTCATCATTATGGTGGTACTTTCAGAGTTTGAGAACCGATTGTCTATACAAACAGTGATTATTTTCATTTTGAGGTTAATGATTATACATCGGGCAGCACGGTGGCGCAGTGGGTAGCACAATCGCCTCACAGCAAGAAGGTCGCTGGTTCGAGCCCCGGCTGGGTCAGTTGGCATTTCTGTGTGGAGTTTGCATGTTTTGCATGTTCGCGTGGGTTTTCTCCGGGTGCTCCGGTTTCCCCCACAGTTCAAAGACATGCGGTATAGTTGAATTGGGTAAGCTAAATTGGCCGTAGTGTGTGTGTGAATGAGTGAGTGTGTATGGATGTTTCCCAGAGATGGGTTGCTCCGGACATGCGCTATAGGTGAATTGGGTAAGCTAAATTGACTCATAGTGGATGAGTGTGTATGGAAGTTTCCCAGTGATGGGTTGCAGCTGGAGGGGCATCCGCTGCGTAAAAACATATGCTGGATAAGTTGGCGGTTCATTCCGCTGTGGCGTCCCCAGATTAATAAAGGGACTAAGCCGAAAAGAAAATGAATGAATGAATGAATTATACATCAGCTTATATTTGACTTGTTTTACTAAAAATGTCATAATAAGAAAAATGGTTGGATTTGTTCATATTTTATCCAAATTATAGTTGAAATAACCATCCATTTTTAAGTGTATATGCAAAATGTATTTGCATAATGCATATCATTGTTGCATTTTATTAGGTGCAGTTAAATTAACATTGAATAAAAACGGAAGTCATATTAATTTGATTGCTTTAATATTTGTGATTGATGTTAAGCTTCACTATACTGTATATTTTCACAACGAATTACATTTCCCGTGAGCAGCAGAAAGAAGAGCATTGTGGGATGGTGGATCTGCTACGAGACGTCTGTGTTTGTTAATACTTTTTTGTCATTTTGTGTTTTAAAACTTGTCCAGTAAACGTTCCCGCAAAGCTGAAAGGTTTACATCTCTTCTTTTCACTCCAAACTATTATAATCATGTTTATTTCCAACATATTATCCTGCATTGTTTTTGTTCAATCAGTGTAAACTAATTTATTGTCCAAAATTGCTGCAGATGTAAAGCCTAATGTATTATTTTATCAATATACAAAATAGTGAAGAGTGCCCAATTACTTCGAGGTCTTCAGCACATTTTTGGAAAGTAATATTAAAAAATATAAAATCTTAATAAAAATTTAATTAGATACTAGAATTATTAAGCATAAGATTAAATAATAATAATAATAATAATAATAATAATAATAATAATAATAATAATATTAATAAAAGTCATTGTATATTCACTCACATTAACAGAATATTGTTGAATTGCTATGCTATTGTCACACCAGAAACGTGTTTCACCCTTGCACACCTACACAGAGAGTTTCAAATCAGTCGCTTATGAAGCCAGGTGATGATTAAGATGTTGTCTTAGCAGACAGCTGTCTATGTAGTGAGTACTGTAAACACAAAGACAGCTCACTGAGTTTTACAAGAGAGCTAGTGAGTTGCTGCTGACATTATGTGTTTTGACATGTCATGCCATGGCACGCCATTTCCTAAAGAAATATTAGACCACTGCCAAGCAAACAGACCGCTGAGCTATTACACATGATAACAATCATAAATCATACTAGTCATGCAAGAATTGCTTGACGCCTAGTGAAATACCAAAAGGCATTGCTGTGTAGTTAAACATGAACGAGCCTCAAGTGTCCATTTAATTCTCGCCCGTTTTGACTCAGGCTGCGATTTCAGAATCTGAGCCACATTTAAAAATTTTTAATCTGTCCGTCTCATCCCTCCATCCAACCATGAAATTCTCTTATCCTGTCTGGTTCCATTAACCAGACAAGATAAAACCCACAACTCCAGCACATTAGCATATGTATTTACTGTTCTCTCTTGACATATCAGTTACCATAGCAACATGGGCCAACAGGTGAGAAAGCATCCATGTGAGTGTTTGCTATATGGCTTCGAGCTCCTCATTAGCGCTGCTGTTTATCCTGCTGCATTCACTCCCACTGCATTAAGGGCCAGGAAACAGCCGAAATGTGACCCCATATGGCTTACTGAAGAATTTGGATGCCAAAACATAAAATGGACAAAACAAAACCTTTGT